>JANVCK010232822.1:0-10041 GCA_026546655.1 Epizoanthus illoricatus | reverse complement strand
CCCCCCCCCCCCCCCCCCCCCCCCCCCCCCCCCCCCCCCCCCCCCCCCCCCCCCCCCCCCCCCCCCCCCCCCGACCAGAGCACTTACCTGGGAAATTGTTATCATTTTAGTACATCTCATTATGCCATGGTTAGCTTATTGCAAGCTAAATTGTATTGTTAAATATTGGTCATATCCCTGACCCTAGGGCTAAATGAAGACTTTGTCAAAATCCTGACCTGGGTGATGGCATCATGCTGAACATTGTCAAATTCCCAGGGGTATCCCCCCTCCACTGCAAGTATAACACACTTTCTAATCCCATATATGCATGTACATACTCCTAATGAATCTGTAATTAGAGGCTGCTTTGTTCTGAACTGTGGCCTGAGCATTCTTACTATCATGCTGTTATTTTGTTTACACTGGCAGTTATTCATTCACTGGAAGATCGATATAATGCTGGAATTTACTACACATGGGCAGGTAACATGTTTTACAGTCTACCTTATTTCCCCAACCATGTTCACAGGACCAAATGAGGCACAAGTAGTATTCAAACTGATCTACATACTAACATTAATCTCCATATACAATGAAGTCTTGCCACAGCTGAACACTTTGAATAATTAATATAAATTATTATCATTTTTAAATATTATACCATACTTAAAACTGCAATTACTGGGAGTGAGGAACTTGGAGTAGCAGTCAAAATTACAGTATTTACTGTATTTGATTGATCAGGACTCACCTCTTTGAGAGCATGAGGAGAAGGCAATACAAGAGACCAGACCACTCATTGATTCAATAACAGGGTTGCCATGGAGTCTGTAAAAGTCATGGAAGTTTTGAAAATTAGCAAAAGTCATGGAAAAGTCATGGAATTCTTTTGTTAGAACATGAGACATGACATTTTATGTGAAACACTCCCAAAATGCAGTAAATGCCATTTCAGAGAACAGATATAATTATAAAATTTTTCCATGGGAGCATACCCCTGGACCCCCTAGAAATGTATTTCTTGGTCTGGAATTTTATAATTAGTCATTAGTCATTAGTCATGGAGTTTTGAGATATAAAACCTGTGGCAACCGTGAATAAACATGATGGTCATGTGGAGTTAGTGTGTGGGATGCAGGGCAGGTCCAGGAAATTAAGAAAGGGGAGCAGGAAAGTAGGCCGAAGGGCCTGCTTCAGAAAAATTGTAATACCAGCTCAGCCGAGTTTTCTCAGTGAAATGACAACAATAAGTGGAGGCATGGCTGCCTTGCCCCCCCCCCCCCCCATATCCGTTCCTGGGAGGGAGCACAGTGGAACCATAGTGAAGGCTACTTTCTACACCCTTCTCTCCTGCTTCCCAATACCCTCCTCTCACAATTTATGCAGAAATGAGCAGACCATTTCACCAGAAGTGAACACGTTTTGCATTTATCTTGGACTCCTTGTTTTCTTACAAATCCTCCCTGTACTTCCCGGTTCCCATCCCCTGCCCCCCCTCCCTGGTTATGGTCATTTGTGACAATTAACTAACCACCTCTGAACATTGTGGTGAGCCCAGACCAAGTTCTCTTTCTTTCTTATTACATTACTTTAGGAATCCCGCTGATTGCTCTTAACCCATACAAAGATGTCGAGGGTCTGTATGACCTGCAAACTGCTGATAAATACAGACATGGCCTCAGGGCTATTGATGAGGTACTGCACTAACATTGTTGATAATGAGTACAACCTGGCTAATGTGATTTGTGCTAACAGTGTACTTGACCATATATACACAGACTCTCAACCCCACAAGTATTTTGGGTATTAAGCATAAAACTAAATTTACATTTTGATCTAATACTTGCATAAATAAAGGTCGATTCATATATGATTGGATTGATTAGTTGAATTCAGAATCACAATCAGCCCATAGGCATGTACGTCAGGGCCTACAAGTGATTTGCAAAAATACAAAATAATGTTTCCCGGAATATTGAAATTACTGGCAGAATTGTCCTGTTTTCTGTTCTGTGCCTGCCAAACACTGTCAAAGTGACCAAAAACAAAGAGCAAGCTACATTCCTCCGTCCTCTAGATTTCAAAAATTTCCCGGGGGAGCAAGCCCCGGAACCCCTACAGGCTACCACCTTCTGCACGAGCCTACAGATGCACTGAAAGCTGCCTACACCACTGGATTTGTCATACGTGTAGTTTTCCTCTGTTACAGGATCAGACATTGTATTATGTGCAGATGGTCTGCTCACTGTACACAAAGGAAATATTAGTTTTTATGCATGAAATGCATGATAAGTGGGTGTGGTGACAGATGTTGTGGAGAATCTGATGAGGATCCAGTAATGTAAAAAAAAGTTTCTTAAAATATTTATTTATTTTAAAACATAATTCAACTGAAATGAGCGAAAGAAACAAAGTACAGAATGCTTGTAAACATGAAGTAATAGTGTCATACTAGCTGCAAGTCCATCACCTCAATAACAGGCTGAACATTTCATCCTTTCAACAAAATTCTTGTAATCTGGTTTCAAATATATGAATTGTTATTGACATTCCATTGTTGTCTTGTTTTCTCAGTCCGTCCCAGCTCACATATACGCGGTGGGCCAGCGAGCCTGTCGTGACCTCAGAAGGGACATGAATATCAGGAATCAGTCCATCATAGTCAGCGGTGAAAGCGGAGCAGGCAAGGTGTGGTTTGTATGGGGAGATCGAAAATTGGGAAAGAACGTAGCACCCATGGCACTTTTTGAATAGAAAGGGGCGGAAGAGGGGCATGCAAGGGGCTGGGCCGGGCGGTGAGTCTACAGGAAGCGAGAGGGCGAATGGTGGCATATCCCATAAGACGAAATTACTTCCGGTGAAATGGAATGTTCACTTCCGGTTTAAGGGGGGGTACGGTAAGTGGGAGAGAGGGCTGCGGAAAGCGGGAAGTTCTCCCCTTTATGTTGTGTTATGGTTAAATTTCCAGAAGTAAAATTTATTTTTTATGAAAGTAGGATCACATAAATGATCAATAAGTGCTTCAAGCAGGCACATAATAGCCTGTGAACGGGTTCTCATTTTTCCCTTTTTCCCAACTCTGACAGCCGTTCACAGCAGGCTAACACACGATAGCTTACCTGGTCAAATGTTGTAAGCATACTAATGATATTATTGTTCAAGCATTGTTACCAATACCAACAAGAAAAGCTCATGCCAACCTATAAAGCTGCACCATAAGTATTAAGTGCAGTTTTTGCTGATTTTGGTCCACCACAGTCAACGGACAGTTCGTTAGAAGGACCCTTGCTGAAACGGTCAGCTAAACTTGGTCAGTCACTTTACTGTAATTAACTACTTGATAAGACAGGTACCTCGCTACTGAAACGAACAACGGACACTTTTTGAACACTTAACAGGTAATGGATTTATGTAAAGACTGTAACTGAGATTGCAATAACGACGTTAGAGTACTGCACACCATCGGGATTAGTCAATTTCTCCCCGCCCCTCCCGCTTTCTAAATTACAATGGTTTAAGTTTTAGGAATGCTGACTTTTTACACTGTAGTGCGAAAATGTTTTTTATTGTTAACGTCATGTTTGATGATTTGCTTAATGATCCTAGACATGGACCACGCGGAGCTTGATGCAGTTTATTGCGGACATGGCAGAAGAAAGGTATTTAGGTTTAAACTGGCCTTACATGGTGCGATTATGTCTGCGATTTGCATTGATACAAGCCAAGATCTTCTACAACAAACATGCATATTCGCAGCAAATCGCAGAAAAAAGCCCCTTGGTCTCACATAATAATAATATTTGTTCAGATTCTAACTACGTTAACGCCGACACCATGTTCTTTATAAATACAACAGGAAAAGCCTTCTCGTGCATGCGCAGACGTTACGAATACCTGCGATTTGCTCTCACACGGCACGATTTCCTGCGATACGACAAGATATATCGAGACACAATCGGAAAGTTTTGAACATATCCAAAACACGACGATATGACACGATTACCTACGCTACGACAAATTCGTATGGAATCTTAGCTTATCGCATGGCAGGTATCCTCATACACAACAACATCTAGCGATATCGTGTCGTATCCTAAATGGTTGTACGATGGCGCAGGAAAAACGTACAGTGTGAGACCGGCTTTACATTTGAATCTGTGTGTCAGTAATTTATCTTCTGAATTAAGCTTAGTTTTCTTCGTCTGCTTTCCACTGAAAAAGTATCGAGTCGACAATGGGAGAAATAAAGTAGCCTGTCTAACAGGCTCCACGGAAAGGGGACGGAGATTTTGAGCTGAGATCAGCGGGAGAAAGGCCTGAGGTGCGCACTAGGAGAACGCATGGGAGAACACCTTCTTCCAGGCCTCTTTTCTGTGCGCGTACTTCTGTCTCTTCCCAAGCCGCTTGCGCGCTTTCTTTATCTAGTATCTTTTCTCAATCTCGTGCGCCTGATTATTCAAGATCCCCGCCCCCATTGAGCCTGTTACACAGGCTAAAATAAATCGTAACTCAAGTTTTAGGATGGTTCTAGGGATTGTGAGGGATGAAGGGGAATGGGGGTTATCTCCTCGGCAGATGGATATTGTTTGTGAGCGGAGTAGATGCAAGTTTCGAGGGCATCTGCAGTCAGCATGTCAAGCACCTTGCTAAAGTCAGTATGTCTGTACAATCCCTCGTTTGACTGGCAGGCCATTTCTATTTCTACAATCTCCCTCTGTATTTTATATTTTCTCAATCAGTCGATGGTTGTAGACAGCACATCCGATGACAGTGTTCAGTGGGCTACCTAAAACTTAATGCAATCCTATATACAGTATCACTGGCTGACAGTTAAGGGAGCCGGTTAAAACACATGGCCCAGTTAGGGCCCACTTTTTCACCAGACACAGCTGTCAGCGCATTGTACCACCCCTGCCCGCCAATTGTACATAGATTTATAGGTCTGCGGCGGACTTATGCCTGTTTACATGTAGTGACGTACCCACTCCCAGTCTATTAGCCTGCCTATTGAAGTGTCTTTCCTTTGCTATTTGCTGTGACTACAGGCAGAAGCATATGGCACTGCCTAGCGTAAGATCTTGCTAAATAAAATAAGGTAACAGGTAGATACCGTGTCCTCACCACTGGACTTTTACTGCTGTTACTGCTACGTTACCGGTTGAATTGTGTTCGGTTTCTGTGAAAGGCATACATTGCCTATCGCACGAAGCACGTTTAAAGTTACAGCACGGGAAAAGGCCCTTGAAATTTTATTTGAAATAAATTCTAATGTTCTGTTCGTAGACTAAACATTGCGTCACTCTAATGCATTTTCACTTCTATGTTTTTTAAATATACAATGATTCACAATATTTCTGGATTGTAGGAACCCGAACCTAGACCAAGTGTTTAGAGTTGAGCAGCGAATCCTGGACTCCAATCCAATTCTAGAAGCGTTTGGTAATGCTCAGACAGCGCGAAATAACAACAGCAGCAGATTTGGCAAGTACATCCAGCTACAGTTTGACAGGTACGTTGGCCACCAGAAAACGCCAATTAAACTGTAGGCCTATTTAGTAGGATAAATTCAATAATATGGAATACATTTCCGGTTTGTCGTCACTGAAGAATACCGAATGCCCGCCGATCGCCGCTTCCCACGATTCTCGCTACTGGCGATATACCAGTGATCGTTGCAAATGGCGACTGCATCTTTTTCTGATATTTCTGGCGATTTTAACTTCAAGGTGCAATTTTTACACTTTGAACTGTACACTTGCGTAGATGTTGCTGGTTGACAATAATTCCATAGAGTCTTAAACCGTGAGTAGTCCCTCTTTTTCCTCCAAAAGTGATCGCGGAGAAAAACGAATGGTCGAGAGCGGCTCGCGAGTTGGCGCGCGGAAACTGGGACACGTTTTTGCGCGCCAACTCGCCCACCGTTCTCGAGTTTTCGTCCGCGATTTCCAGAGGAACTGAAAGGGGGACTACCCGCAGTCTCTTTAGTTACTACTGACATTTCAGCACCTGAAAAAGAAAAAAGTAAAAACCTCTCACCTTTCATTACTTTTTCATAGAATTTTAATAATAAATTGGGAAAAAAATAATTTGGCCTTATCCGTTTTTCTTTGGCTTGTATTAGTGTATGACCTGCATGTGTATAATTTTTAAAAGTTGTAAAACTTAAAAGTTCTCACTCGTTACATGTAATTGTCTTCAGATAGGAAGAATTTGAAATGAAACGCGAACTTGAATTTGATTGGTTCTTTCATTTCTTTCTTTCTTTCACTTTCCCATGACACAAAATTTTGACAATCGTTAGGTAATATGAACTTAGATTATTGCGGGAATGAATATGAATATTTTAAAATAAGTTGTATTGGTGTCAAAATACCAAAAGCCAACGTAGTAATTTTTTGTTCCGTTTTAGTTTCATCTTTTATATTTTTGTCACAACTGTTGAATGTAATCATTGTATCATGGCGAAGCTTATAAAATAAAAAATAAAAAGAATTTAAGTATTTCATTTATTCCTGGTTAGAGCCCATAAAGTCACTGGCGCCACAATCAAGACGTATCTCTTGGAGAAAACTCGAGTGGTACACCAAGCCAAGGGAGAGAAAAACTTTCATATTTTTTATCAAGTAAGTATCCTCCCCCGCAGGCAACTCAGATGCGATTTCCTGGACTCATTAGCACTCCTTCGCTATCATTCACTATCACTCTCCATCATTGGCTATAATTCTTGCTGCTGTCAAGTAAGTACGTGGTCAAGGTTGTGAACATGCTCTTTGTTGGGTTATCATGGTAATAGAGTTTCAAACTCCATTGACACTTACAATGCAATACAATACAATCGTTTATTTATTCACGTTTTGTCAAGGAGCTAGAAGCTTGTTCAAAATACAAACTTCGCTGGAGTATAGGCACGGCTCCTACAAATGTGTTACCCTGGAGGATCCAAGCCACACAACGAATTTTTGTTTGCCAATTTATATTTTGTCTATCTAGAAACAGGAATTAAAGATAACCATTAAATTACAACCTTGGAAGTACTTCATGCTGCATGTTTACTGAAATTCCATATAATATTTGCAATAGTAGTGACACACTTGGAATTTGGATTTTCTCCAGATGTGTGCCGGGTCCTGTGGTGATAAGACGCCCTGGCCTTGGGACGAAGGTGCATTCGTATTTAAAGGAGACATGCACGAGTCAAGCTCATCTGGTAAGAAGTGTTACCGACCTCTACAGTGTCGTTAACCTGCAAGCAGACTCTCGGTACGGGGGAGGGGGTTATAGCAAAATGCAAGAAAACTTGAACAACAAATAAAGTTACTGAAATATCTAATACCAGGGGAAAATTACTATCATCAAATACAGCATGTCATAATATACATAGCTCGATCATTACATGAATTTTAAATAGGTAAGCACATGTCTCCCAGCCTCGGAATTTTATTTGAAATATATGTCCGCACTGAATTGCAGAAGAGGAGATTAAGAAGTTTCAGGAGACAAGAGATGCCATGAGGAACGTTGGAATTCACGACATTCTTCAGTGTGAAATTTTCAAGGTAAAGTTGCGCCAAATAAATTATGCTATAAAACATTCTGGAATTTTAGCTCAAAAGTTTTGCAGCGTACAAATAAGAAGATAGAGTTACATTACTACTTATGGCAAGAGCGGATCAGTAGAAAACGTTTTGGTTCAAGGTCTGTCCTTTGTTTCAACGTATATTCAAATTCGCACAGTTCCTTAATTCATGCAAATTGAACTCTGGCGCCAAATTGCACCGAAATTCATGTAAATTGAACTCTGGCGCCAAATTGCACTGAAGCCCGTCAAAGCGCACGGGGATTAATGACAACGCCCATAATTCATAATATCTGACTATTGAGAATAAACTTAACTGTGTTGTTGCCGAGTGTGAGGTCGTTTTTATCTAGTAATTCAAGTGCTTCTTTGATTTATTCCTTGCCAATTCTTCGCTACTTTCCTTACCTTTCACAAGAATACGAAGGGTTTTCTGAAACCATCAAACACTATATGTACTCTACAGATACTGACTGCCATCAAGAACCTCACACATGTTAGCGTTGTGCCAGATCTGGAGAGCCCCAACAAGCCGTGTGCTATCAGAGGTGTGCCAAGCGGTAAGTGCAGGAGCAAGGTCATCAATCTTGTTTCTTTCTATTTCCAATGCAATGGAAAACGGTGGAATTATTCGAATGAATACAGCTGCACTGCACGGGAAACTAGTCAAGTCTGTAAAGAATACGATTGTGAGATTTCAGTAAACTCAAATTTAAAACTCACTCTCTATTCTTATATTTTCGGTCGAGAGGATAGTGAAATGAAGATGTGCTATAGAAGAATGTTCTTACTTTGATTATTGAGAACTTATTTTTTTAATTTTTAGATTTACTTTTTGAAGAGCACACTTCTTTTGAGAAACACATCAGGCTCATTGTTGAGACGACAGCAGTTATTTCCTGACTGATATGTTTCTTGTTTTAATACATATATAAGAAATATTCCCCGCCCCACGGTAATAAACCAAAATTTCAAACGTAGAAGTACTTTCGAAAACAAGCCCCTCCCCCCAAGAAACAAGCCTACTGGCATATATTTATATAATGTACATAGAACATTGTATTTTTCAAGACGCAAATCGCGTCCAATATTGAGTGCCACCCGTCCGACAAAAAGCTCCCCCGAAAATAAGCCCAAGAAAAGCCTTTTGAACGAACTCTGGGAATATTATGGGAAGTTTACTGTCAACTGAAAACCCTCATATCTTTATACCTACCTCACGCAAGAAGACACTTACGAGCTCTTAAACTGTAAATGATCGCCAATACTAAATAACTGTGGCATGCTTGCCATCTGTGACATCATATTTTTCGAAATGGTGGCCTCCAGAGAAAATTGGGCCAAACTTCAACCGCTTCACACGCTCTATCAAAACAGTGCTTAACCAAATGAAATCTATTTTTTAAACTGCATTATTTGACACAAATTACAGACTGAAATAATGTTGTTAATCTTTAAATATATATGTATTTTCCTTTTACCTTTAATTGACTGTGTAAATAGAAGATAAAGTGTCTTAGAACCTTTGGATGATGTGCACTTTATCAATTATATATTATTAGTATTACTATTAATATTATTATTATTAATTTCATTTTATAGCTGAGCAGGCGTGTAAGCTACTAGAATTGGACTGGACCAGGTTCACAGAGTACGTCACGTTACGACGTATAACAGCGGGCTCCACCTCAGAGGAGTTTCTGAAGCCTTGCTCAGCAGATGAGTGTATTTCACGACGTGACTGCTTGGCCAAACTTATATATTCCAGGTAACACCTTACGTGCTGCAGCTTTGTACAGAAATCGGTGCTGTAGCTGAAACACGTTTTGCTTGCCTGTGTTTGTTTCGATGGCAACTGCGCTAGAGCCAGAGCAAACGGTCCAGGTTCTACGAAGAAAACAATAAGTACCTTTAAATTGGGGTAATGCACCATATACCATAAGTCCCCAACCAATTGTAAAATTACGTAACTCACAGTAGAAAGAAACGCCGCTGGGCTCTTCTTTTTATTGATCAATCAGTGAGATTTAAATTAGGGTGTCAGGATAGGTTTCGACATAAAGTCAGTTTTTCTTGAATAGCATGCCTGGGTTTTATTTAACCCCAATAGAAGTATGTATTTTTTTATATCGCACCTAACCTCGGTTTAAAAAGAGCTCGCAGTTTTAGGAAGAACAATTCTCGAAGATGGCGTCTAAATTCAAAAAGCTCCTGGCCTGTTTGAAAGAGCAAACAATGAACTTGAAACACGTTTGTTATTATTTTATCACTTTAAATCATATTATTTCCAAAACTAGCGGAAATTTTGAGAAACCCAAGCACGGTTTTTAAGATCATTGTTTTGTTCTTTCAAACAGGCCAGGGGCCGTATTAATATGTTAAATACCTTTTGAGTTTATACACTCTTTTTTTTTATAAGAATATACTTTATAAGAATATTGAGGCTGAAATTGGCCAAATTTTAAGAATATTTTAAGAATAAT
>JANVCK010232800.1:0-10045 GCA_026546655.1 Epizoanthus illoricatus | reverse complement strand
AATTTATTGTACGGTACCCCACAGGCAGTTATCTGTATGCTATGTAGAATGCAAACAGCATGATGTTTTACCTCACTACAAGACTTGCAAATTTATCCTTTACTGAATAAAACCAGGAGTCTAACTTACAACAGTCACATACCAGACATCTTCAACTTATATGTACATGCAAATATTGATATATTTATAGTGTTGCACTTTTTTAAACAGTTTCTTTACACAAATTTGACACCTGATTTGAAAAGAATTAGGCAGGATCCAGGCACGGCTTATAAATTACATGCAAGATACCAGAACCCCTGGCTTTTTTCATTATTCTGAATAATAAACCTGGTTGCAGTTTCACACTCTTAGACTATGATGTACCGATCAAATCAAAACTTCAACATCCCCCCCGGGCAACCCCCCGGGCATTTGCACTTTTGGAGTCTTTTTGTTCAAATTCCCCACTCCCAGGACACAAACGTTGTTCAAATGCCCCATTTAAAAGCAATGTTAAGTGATCAAATGCCCCTACCCCCTGGACTTTCAAAATGTTATTCAGGGACAGGAGAATGCAAGAGCCAACAAAAAGTGTTCGTAAATAAAGATTTTAAAAATGGAGTTGACTTGAAACTTCATATATTATTGAAGACTAAACGTTTTCCCATTTGTTCATGAGTCCCCAGCAGAATTGGCCAGATAGCAGTCAACACGGCTTTGTACTCAGTAACTCAGGTTAGTTTTGATACAAACTAAAATAAGTGTTTATAAAACTTTATCAATGTACGGAACAGTGTTTTGATAAAAGTTCAACCCAGCAACATAAATTTGTGAACACCATACTGTTGCTTTTGTTTTTGTATTTCCATGGTCTCCTCAAATGTTCAGGTGCTTCCTTCGCAAGTGGTCAGTTAAATTGGTGGTATTTCCACTGTACTTTTAAAAGCATTGCTAAAAATAATTTCATTTTAGTAATTTTACAGCAGTGAACAATTCAGGAAGTAGGAAAGGTTTTTCATACACTTTCCAGTCAAGGATAAAAGAGCATAGTAGACTACTTCCCTACTATCAGAACTATCGATAGTCAAGCACACCACTGCTGATAGTATTGATATGATGGGATTGATCAACTAAAAGTTGATATGTTATGTTTTTCGCCGTGAGGGTGAAATATCTCAGCTGACGTTTCGAGCACTAGCCCTTCGTCAGAGCAAAAGAGGATAGTATTGATAGTTTCATTTGCGATCCATGCATTGCTAGATCCCCATGTCTGAATTTCTTGGATCTGCCCTTGCAGTGCATTACATTTCACAAATAAACTGGGGTCATACACTTGATCTGAATATGGCTGTCACTGCATGAAGTCGAGGTTAGTCAGTCCTCTGTCACAATAGCTAGCTCAATGATGACAAAATTCACTTGCTTTTCATGTGGTTGTTAAGATTAAATCATCTGTGCAAATGCAAATCAAAAACACTGACATTTTGCAGGAAAACCCAAGGCTCAATACTGGACTGACTATAAACCTCAATTTCATGTAACTTTGGCTGGGCTCTCTGTGATGGCGGCCATATTTGAATTTGGTAAAAAAATTAAAAAATTAAAAAATTAAAAAATAAATAAATAAATAACATAAGATTAAAAAAATTAATAAAAAAAATTAAAAAATTTAAAAAATTTGGATTTGGTGTATAGCCATACTGAATACTTACAATCAAACTAGGCATGAAGAGGCACTATACACAAGAAAGTTTCAAAATTGTACTAGGTTCTCAAAATTTGCCAGAAGTTTTAAAAAAAAATTAGCTAAACTATATATCGCCCTGATGTGAGATAGCTGGTCTGGCAGTGGTGTATAAAGGTTGTGACCACAGGAAAAATATATTAAAATCTAAATTTGTTATCAGAAATGCCTGCAGCACCAAGACTGGTGCACTTAGCTTGACTTTGATGTGATGAATTTAAATCCAATTTGTGATTTTGATATCATAGCGCATATCATCACAGTGTTACCATCTTGGAACCTCGATTGTTTTATGACATATCCAAAAATTGCCTATTAATGTTGAATTAAAATTAATGTACTCTTTAGTGTATTAAAATTATATATTAAAAAGCAAAACATGACAAAAAAGTGTCAAACACAAGAAAGTATCATCTTCTTTAATACCAGAACTGTCACTCAAAACTGTTTTATAGAAATGAAGCAGGACCTAGTGTCTGCACATTAATTTCGTAATGATTTTAGGGAATTAAAGTCAGAAATATTCAGAGTATTGACGTTTATTGAGGAAAATGTTGCTGTAAAGGGGAATGTCGATGGAATACCCCCTCCCCCATCAGATGGAAATTTGAATTGTAGAGATCCCCAATCCAGAGGGCAGAATGGGCGGGAAGATCAATACTCAGTCAAGCTGAAGGTTTACTAAATGTGAGTTTCCAAACTGGATTCAAACTGAACGAAGTAGAAGTCGCCACAACAAGGAATCGATCGTGACTTTGAAAATAATTGCGATCACATTTGCGCAGCCATGCAAAACTAATGCTCGAGAGTTCGAATTTCAAGATATCACGTAAACTTTCAATGGGATCAGAATTTTAAAACACAAACTTCATTTCGGAAACGAAATTGTAATTCGTATCATAAACAAATAAACGAAGAACGTTGATATAAACTGAGCTGCGAGTGTGAGCTCTCGCTGAGATGTTGAATTGATTGTACTTATTGTAAATATGGTAAATTTCTTTGACTGCCGGTTATTATGACTCGCCACCAAATTTAGCAAATTCATTTCATCACGATCAAATATTCTTTCATGATCTGAAAAGAAAGTTTAGATTTCACTGTCGATTGTTTCCAATTGTTTGGACCAACGTCACTACACCGAACGGCGATTTCTTCTCTTTCAAAAGTGGAAAGCTTAAAGCCCCAGTAGCACAAAGCCGCAACTAAAATAAATTCATCAGAGGCATATTCGACACTGAAATATGTTGTGACTTTTTCGTTCTATTTAAAAAGTAGACGACTGAAGCAGAACAACCCGATGTGGAAACTGCTAAATAAATTCTGTCCAATGGGAATTAAAAAAAGTACCGATCATTTCTTAATGTGGGATTCGACAAAAATTTATTTCGGTTTTAATGGCCGAGATAAACAGCTAGCAGATGAGGCTCGATTACTTCGACCTAAATCAGCACCTGATCTGAGGAAACGCGGAGTTTCTAATAAATTTATAGCATACACAGAAATGATCTTTGGGAATAATATATTGTAAGAATCCACCAAGACGAAAAATGATCAGTTACTATGGATTGAAATGCACTTCAATGGACCATCACGATATTTATAAAATACTGTACTTAGGTTAGAAATTGTTGATAAAGGCCGACCCATCACAACTGCCGCAGCTGCAAGCGCCGATCGTTTTCCTAATCTAGCCTCTTCCCTTAGCGTATTGACTGACACGGAGCAATAAATGACGATACTAGTATGGAAGAAAGGCTGACTGTCAGTACAAGAACCTTTTTAATTTTGCTTTCGATCGCGGTCGGAGTTGATGGATTTCGCGGGCTGCATTTTCGATCAAACAGTTTACGTAACAGAAACAGCTCTCCTTTGAAGTAGGAGAGCCACAAGGCATTTCTTGTGCAAAGAAAGAGTCGATTTAGCAGTGAAATCAATATTTTCCTAGCAACAGCCCTAAAATATGGCGCCCAGCCGGTGGCGCAGAGAAGATTACCAATTTCTAGTTCACATACAAGTGACCTACAACAACAACATTTCTATAATCTACTTACCGTGGCCGAATACATTTGAAAATCTCCCAGATATATATGATGCGCCTCCCATCTTCTAAGAAACTTCGAACTCAAGACCTTGCTGATTAATGTTCGGCTGTGGTTCAAACGACAAACTTGAATGTCTCCTTCGTGTAACAGTTTAAACTTCGGTCCACCACTACTGCTGCAGCGCTGTGGCCGGGGAGGTCGGACGACTCCGCCGTTTGGCACTGGCATGTGCATGGAAACCGCCATGGCGAACTGTTCCTTTCACGAACAACGTCGTGACTAATTCCAGTCCCAGCGAATACGTATTTAGTAGCAAGATGATCGGATGTTTTAATTTTTTCCCCGACTCTCGAAGCCCAAACGATAACAGAACTCTACATTACAAGACCGACGAAGATTGTCACTTGGCCTTGACGTCACATACACTTCACAAACTGCGACGAATGATTGACAAGTGCATAAATTTGTAAGGCAAAACTCTCGCTCCGTCCCTTTTTCAGTAGATATCATTCAGCCCAGCTACACAAAAGTGAAACTAAAGAGTTTTATCAATTCTACTTGTTCGAAATTTTGTTTGGCTTTTCAGTTGAATAAATGTTGCTCCGCTCTTGAGATGTTGTCGAGTTGCTACCTCCTGAAGCTATGAAGTTCTGCTGTCTCGTATTATGACGAAAAGGCCTGCAAAGAGAGTCAATCAGAAGAGGGGATATTAGTTTTGCTTTTTAATGAAACATTTAAAAACGAAAGTTTACAAATGGAACAACAAGCTAAGCAGCTGTTCATTCGACTAAGCTTCCTCTTCTGTCTCGCTAATACACAAAATATACAAACTGTGCCTGGTCCAGTCCCTTGAAATAATAAAAACATAACTGAAAAACAGTACCACAAAGATATTCAAAGTAGTAGGTAGCCTAACAATATGGCGCCACTGTTTCCAACTGCACACGGAGTTTGGCATTTTAATTTCAATGAAGTATGGCTGCTTGATGCCAAAACTTCAATTAATTTGCATACTATTTATCTGGCATTATAAGTTTGTGAGAGCAGATGGTAAATTTTGACAGTCATATTAAATAAAGTTTTCACTTTCTTCAAAAGAAACTGCATGGCCTTAAAATCTTAATTAATCTTGATAATTCAAATAAGAAAGAAATAGTTTTGAATTGTTTATTGCTTTTGCTTTTGGCTACTCCTTGTGGAGAAGCAATTTTAGACCGTACTTTTAGAAAAATAAGTACTTACTGTAATACTACTTAAGTAGGTTTTGCAGCAGTCGCAAGAAAATTAGCAGTAAACTATATATAAGCCATCACGAATAAGAAAAGTGTGTTATCAGATAAAAATACATCTAGCTGTATGTATATCACTCAGCCGAGGGGATATCACTACATGTACCATGTGTACTAGTTTTTGCTATTATTTGTTAGGTGACGTACCGATTATATACTCACTTACTGATTCTCACTCACTCACTCACTCACTCACTCACTCACTCGTATACTCAGTCACTCACTGAGGACAGTCATATGCTTATCTATACCTTTTCACGGTATCTTCCGACATCTTGAAAATGCGCAGTCAAACTTGACAACAATTACAGCAAATGTATGGAAAATTTATCACCTTTGATCGTTTATATCTTCTTTGCTAATAATCGGACAGCAAAATGGAAAGTTTCGCTAACTGGCACTTAAATCATTTTGGCTAAAATATTGTTGTTTTCACGTCACGGATCGGAAGTTATGAGGAATTTTAATTTGACTCAATTCGCTTATACGCGTGTCGGATTTCGACTCGGTTAATAACAGAGGCTTGTATGGAATTTAGAATTCAAGATATCTGTGGTTACAGTTCGTCTTTCAACGTGATTTTTTGACATATTAATTTTAGACCAAGTACGTACTTAAGAAAATTTTCATTTTTCCTATCCGAAGAAACTGAGTGGAGTTACAGCCGATCAAAGTTCATAAATTCCCCATACATTTGCTGTAATTGTTCTCAAGTTTTTGCCCCATTTTCAAGATGGCAGAAGATACCGTGAAAAGGTCCACTGGCTTTCGGACCGAAATGAAAGAACATGTCCCCTAGAAACAGAATTATTTTAATTCTTCCGCCTGTGTTTGTCGCGCCAACTTCCAAACATACAATTCAATTTTGACATCCTCTGTCTACAGTGTATCAGATATGAATTACATTTGTTGCTGTTTAAATAGCTTAAGATTGGAACACAAATTCAAATTTACGCTATATCAATAAAATTGTTGTAGATTTTAATAACGTAAAACTTGTTGCTGGATAGAAGATTAGAACGATATGTTGTTTGCCAGAACTGTACCGCGAATCCGGTCCCTGCCTCTGAAACTGCATTTACTTTTTGTTTATTTTATCAGCTGAATCACATCGAAATTAGCAATTGAATTAAGTTAGAAAAGGCTGGATGAACTAGAAAATACACATGGACTATTTACCAGCAATTGCAGGAACGGACAGTTTATAATGTTGTAACAGATGTATTCAAAATATAAATGCTCGAGCCGGAAAGTTGCGCGAGAAAAATATTAATACTAATCATCATTGTATTCGGGATACAAGTCACATCAATACTCTGGTAGCTGCATATTTTAACTTTTGTGCAAGACGAACCGGAATGCGGAAGCCAAAATATAGCGGGATTAGCGTTCATTTGGGAAATGGTTTGTTTTCAGCTACGTGCTCCATTTTAACGGATTTCCGCAAGAAAAGTCATGAGAATTTGCACTACACGAATAAGGCAAAGTCAAAGAGAGAAAATAGTGCAGCACAATTTTGTACAAAAACAATTTGCAAGAGTTGTCACTCATCAAATGATCGGTTTTCATCTACCTTTTTATCATCCGCTTTCTGCTTAATTGCTTTCTCATTATCAGTATTAGTTACTACACGCCTTTCTTTCTAAAAACAACTTTTTAAGAACACTGACTGGCTGAGGCTCAAATCTGCCCAAAAATTTCAGAAAATGCATGATTTACCGTAAGCCCCTCGCCCCCCGAATATAATTCCCCCCAAATCCAAGACACAAACTTCCTTCCGAATATAAGTCCATGGGCAAATTTCCCTCCGAATATACCCCCCCCGGAATATAAGCCCACTCCAATTATAAGCCCATAAAACGGTGCTGTGAAAACTATAAGCTCATGGGTTTATATTCGGAATCCAACCTCAGGCTCAACCAAAATTTGCCGGTTCTCATAAAAGCGCGTATTACTACTACTGACTATGCTATCATTACTATTATTATTATTAATTGATTATAGTTAAGATTCAGTTGTGTAGGAAAATAAAATTACAAGAAATCATAAATTTTAGACACTAGACATTTCAAGAGAGTTTCTGAGCTTTCGGCTTTGACGGTCTTTGACTAGAGCTTGTTCACAGCGCTCTTCTTGGATCAGGTCACGCGATCTGCGACCGAACGAACACTGAAAGCACGCTTCCAAGAGCACAGAAGACCAAATTGCACGTTTTCAGAGGTCTCCAGGCACGTGAACAAGGACAGACCTGAACATGATGTCAACCTTGATGATGTCCAAATTCTAGACCGTGATCCGAATTGGTTCACTCATCCGAGGAGTGAGGGAGGCCATATATAGTGATATATTAGGGAGGACAGACCCACCCCAAACAGGGACGGGGGGCGCTATAACCTACCAGCGATCTCGGACAGACCGATTTCATTAGGTCGCAGATCGCGTGACATGATCTAAGAACAGCACTGTAAACAAGGCTCTAGTCAGAGCCGATAGCTCAGAAACTCTCTTGAAATGTGTAGTAGTCTAAACTTTACTGAATTTCTTGCAATTATTATTATTATTATTATTATTATTATTATTATTGTTATTATTTTTATTAATATTATTATTATTATTATTATCCTTGTTATTGTCTATTATTACTATTATTATTACAATTATTTATTATTGACTATCATAATTTTTATTATTGTCATCATCATCGCCATCATCATCATCGTCATCATCATCATCACCACCACCCGATCATCATCATCATCATCATTACTTTAATATATTAGTCATATATCATTTGCTTTTCATGTTCGCGGGATGTTGGTAACGTTTTTGCATCCCGTTGCAACTCAGTTGGGGATTTTAAATATGTTCAGCTAGTCAAAAGAGTGACTTCAAATTTAAACAATTGACATCTAATGGCATGACAGACATGACAATATTAATTCCTATCAAAGGAGTGAAAATGGAAGGCTTTTTTAATGACAGCTTTTAGCTTCCTAAAATGGCGTCTGTCATAGAATACTGTCTATAGAATGTTTTCCGTGATCACAAAATTCTGCCGCAGAAAGTTCTAGTTTTGTCGATAGCTCATAGCTTACATAAAGTTTAATTGCGATTTAACAGGAATTCATCTGCTGTGTAATCTACCGGAGAACTTACTGTAATTTCACATTAATTTTTACTGAAAACCGTCTACTAAAATACAGACTATTATTTCTGTGCGGACATATAAAAACGTATATGCCCCGTGTTTATCATGTCGCACAAATTGTAGATGAAAATTTCGTCTTCTTGGTCAACACGGCCAATGATGCAAGGAGTTCTCAGTTTTGGTAAATAAATGTTAAGTTTTCGAATATAATTAATAAAGTTAATTTACAGTATTTCTATGTCCTATGATATCCGAGGCCTTTATACGCGGAGTTTCCAAATCTATCGCTTCTCTTTTTGAGATACTGACATAGAAACACACTACACCATCCAAAATACGGCATTCATGTATCTGCGACTATCTCCGTGACAAAGTTGAGACCATACAAGAAAGCTCTACGGAACAGTCAGACGTATCGTTAACTCCTCTCAGAGTCGGTTTGACGACAAACTGAAGCAATGCTGGAACGGAAATATTCAGTCGTCATCTTCAGACCCATCTGACCAATTTCATCTGACCTTGGAAATGGAAATACAACGTGAAAACCGCTAGTTTGAAGTTATTTGGACAACTATAAAAATTGCCTTATTACATTTTCGGCTTCAAAACTACGTTATTCAGTTCCTACCTTTCAAAACCTATTCAAGACCCTTAATAATAAAAGCAAAATCAAAGGAATGGGTGGTACAGAGAACTAACTGAAACGGAAAGCACGAGGAGAACGCCAGGTCACCTCGATCCCAGGGCTTTTTTTCGCCAGGCGCTGCGCCAATCACTGGACCGTAAATTTTTACTGAATTATTGGCTGCTGATGGTCCGTCATTTAGTGCTGTATTCAATCTATGATAATAGCATTAAACATTAACCCTTCAATTGACGTAACAATTGCGTCACTGTATTGGTATATGGGCCTTCACCTCAAAGATGTCAAACGAACTTGATTGAGTTTCAATGTTTCCGTGTTTCAGGTACGTGATGTACAACTTCCGAGGCGATGATATCACGGTTCATATATTATATCACAGGCTTACCATATATGAGAGGAACCAGGTGGAGCTAGGGGAGGGGATTCCGGATGGTTCGAACGAACCCCTTAAATTTTTCATTCACTTATTGCATTTAGGGTTGACCCCAGTTTGTTACATTTAGCGTTGTGAGACTCTTTCTTTTATAAAAACGTCTAATTTTGGAGTTGGGCTGCGCCACGACCGAACGTCAGACGTAATTCCATAAAACAGATTTATTCGACCAATATCAAACATGTCGACAATACTTTCGCGGCTAACAATGTTGTTTCGAAGTTGAATTTTAGGATACACTTTTCAGTACAGTGTATTGTTCTGTTGGGAATAGAAAAAGAATATAATAACTAGAAATGAATTAACGTCTAGTCTAGTATATTGGACATATACCTCTCTTTCCAAACTCAAATGAAACTAAACAGTGTTCTTAACCAAATTCCAGCCTTGGGTATGTTCTTGGCATGTTCTTAAAATTTTGGCCTTTCTCAGCCTCATTGTTCTTACAACAAAGGTTCTTATAAAAATAGAGTGTAATACATTTGGCAGTTGTATGGTGCTTTGCACATTTCAATTTGGCTTTCTAGCTTCGAACATTTATATGTGTATAATTCAATTTACCGCTTTACAGTTACATGCTTACGTGGTTATTTGACTGCTTGACTATACATATTGGCCATGGCTACATATTGGCAAGTCTTTTTAAATTATCCGTCTTTCACTCGGTGTAAGCATGGCTGGCTCAGTTAATACGATCTCCCACTCCCAACCAGAAGTTCCCAAATTTAATCCCCGGCCTTGCCGAGGGTTGTATTTAT
>JANVCK010232789.1:0-10045 GCA_026546655.1 Epizoanthus illoricatus | reverse complement strand
AGCTTTTCGGCTTGTGCAATTTCTTTACAAATTCTCCCCCCCCCCACCCCCTCTCATAAAATCAAATAATCAGGCCCCAATATGTAAGTTGTTTTTCAACTAGACGTTTTTGCAGAGAAATGGAATACACGCCTCTCTCTAATGAACACCCCACCCGAAATCTACAAACGGGAAAATTAATAAACGTCCCGAATAAATACGGTATTTTCTGTTTGATTTAAGGGGAGCCAGCTACCATCAGGACCGGACAACCTGTGTCGCACTCATCATCGGACGCATCAGCCATCCTACCATCCTACCGCAGGTCGAGCATCACCACAACAAAACTGACGGTAGCTCGCACATACTCACGTGACACAAAGATATGATGAGGCTTTGTGAAGACATTCTATTGTAGATCCTTTAGAATAAAAAATGAATATTTGCCTGACCAGAGATCATCAGAAAATTATCAGTTTCACAGTCAGTGTGCGAACACTCAGTATTATTATATTTAACACACTTTATTTTTTATAGCTTTTAAGTTAATTTAACAACCAAAAATTTCGGATGGTTTTAATTTCGGACAAGAAAGTGTCCTAAATTATGGCCGTTCGAAAATTTTAGATGTCCGAAATTTTTGATGTCCGAAATTTATGATGTCCGAAATGTTTACAGCCTACTATAAGATCCTCGGAAAACTTTGGTAACATTCGGAAATTTTCAGAAACGCTGGGAAATGTTCGGAAAACGTTTTGAACATACTGCTTGGAATTTTCGGAAAAAATTCGGAAAAATCGTCCGGACGATTCGGGAAATCTTCGGAAATGTTCGGAAATATTTGGAATTGTTTGCAAGTGTTCAGAATTTTATCAGAAATGTTCGGAATTGTGGCTCGGTGAATAATAAAAGCCAGATTCTCGATAACTCGTATTCGAAAATCCGTCTAAAATAAGACGAGTTATCTGGCAAGACGTTCTCCGTATCTTATGTAATTTTTTTAATTTGGTTGACGACATACGTAGTCCGAAACCATATAATTGAAGACATGTCTAGACAAGTGTGTCTTCTGAAGAGCCAAGAAGTGAGGACGTATCTAGACAAGGTTGTCACCCAAAGGCAAGAATTGCGAATATACCTGCATGGACAAGGATGTCGTCGTAAAAGCCAAGAATTGAGGACACACCTCGACAAGATTGTCGTCCAAAAGCCAAGAATTGAGGGCATACCTAGACAAGGTTTTCGTCCAAAAGCCAAGAATTGAGGACATACCTAGACAAGGTTGTCGTCCAAAAGCCAACAATAGAGGACATACCTAGACAAGGTTGTCGTCCAAAAGCCAAGAATTGAGGGCATACCTAGACAAGGTTGTCGTCCAAAAAGCCAAGGATTGAGGACACACCTAGACAAGATTGTCCTCCAAAAAGCCAAAGATTGAGGACATACCTAGACAAGGTTGTCGTCCAAAAAGCCAAGGATTGAGGACACACCTAAACAAGGTTGTCGTCCGACCGAACTAAATACATTAGTCCATGATATGCGGGCCCACAGACCTTTACCACGTCCAATAAAAATTCGCCATACAATCTCTGAAAATATTTGTTATTAAAAACTTCGCCAGCGTCGCATTATTTTAGATAAAACCCCCAAATTTTCGCTACTTACCTACTTCGACCTGCTCTTTCCATTTCTGGTATTTAAAAAGTGCTAACATCAAGATTTTGATTGACATCCAAAACATGATAAAGGTCTATTTGCAACCAAGATGCTTTGCGCTCGTTTGTTTTTGTTTTCATCTCATCAACTTATTGTGACAGTCGACACGAGGTTTAATACTCTTATTTACTGGAGTAAGAAAACAGAATAACATTAGAACCTATTTTGAAACAATGTGACGAAACATAATTTTCCATCGACTTAATTAATATTAGGCTCCAAGAAATTCAGTTACACTCGCAAAGCATCTTGGGTGCAAATGGGTCTTTAACAAATCTAGCCCGTTAACAGTAAAGGGGTCTAGTCGTAATATACAATTCACTTCTGGTTGTAAAACAGCCACAGACCAGCGAATGCTGGCTCAAATTAAGTTCCGTTTGCACCATAACAAAGCTAGAGACAAATGCAATTTGGCTTCAGTTATGTCGATGTCTTTAGTTTTATTTCTTGGTGGGGGCATGCGCAGAAGTCACATGGCGTATCCTTGGCAATCCTTGTTTGCCGGACTTGACGAAGGCCTCAGAGTGAGAAATGATAGGATGAAGGAATGACGCTTGTTAGGCTGTTAATTGTGCCGGAAATGACGCCTCTAGATTTCCAATAGACCCCTAGATAGACTCCTTTCCTTAATGTGCTAGAAATATAGAAATCTTCCTCAATCAATTTTATCGTTAGAATGCAATATCGGAAGAATTTCCAATTAATAAATACAAGAATGACAAATGACCAATATACTTGTACTGTAATAAACTTTCTTTTATTCATATAAAAGCGCCTCTTCTGCCATTGATTCATTTAAAAACTTCAGCAGTATATAAAGTGTTCATGAAGAGAAAATTTCATTAATATTCCAAGATACTCACTTCACAATTTTTCACATTTCATGTATAAATATAATTGACAGACATTACAAAATAAATAAAAAGGTTGTTGCGATATTTCTGTGTACAAATATACGACAATATCTGCAATCGACAAATCGGCAATTATGTAGCAAACGATGTCACGTTGTTTAATAAGCAAGAAGTGAAAGCGTGACTGAAAACACTTTTCTGGTAACGCAAGGAGCACGTAAGCGTGACTGAATTTTGACCGAAAACATATTCTTTCCCACTCCAGTGTCTGTACAAGGCTTAAATACAGTGCGACTTGAAAATAGTTCTGCAACGGGGCAGCTTATATGGAAATGACAATTCACTTTGGTATGAGAAACAGCGCGAATATACGTTAAGAAGATTTTATGATTCAAGGAATTTCATTCTTGTAGACGTCGGCAAAAATCTTCAAAAGCAGCTCGTCTTTCATGAACGTACGGCATGACAAGTAAACGCTTTTCTAAACAGGAGTATTCTGAGAGCAAGTGTGCGATAAAGATGTAAATGTAGGAGAAAACAATTTCAAGAAGTCCGACGTTTGTTGCTACTTTTGGATTAGTTTGCCCAATATGGTTGCCAAAGGTAATAACATGAACAATAACATTGTCAAATACTTTAATCAGTGGTCCCCGGACGACAACGTACAAATACGTTTACATCTTCCAAATACAGAAAATTTGCAACTAAAATTGATTCATTATTTCTATCACTGAAACGAGATGAATCTTGGTTTCGGTTTCATATTAACTCGTGAGTGACAGACAGTAAGTGATTTCTTTCATTCTCAACCGTCAAAGTACTTGTCTCATGATAAAAGGTCGAGACCTGGGTCGAGTCAGCTCAATATCTACTGATAGCCGCCGTTCCCGTATCTGGTTTCACCGCCCACGCGAACTCAACCAATCCCAGACGTTTCAATCAACTTCAAGCTCACTGATTGGTCAATATTTTTAGAACATTCCTATTTCCGGTCCTTTCATAGTGAGGCAGGAACTTTAAGTGGCCTAATAATTTACGATTCACTATGTTGGTTATTGTACGGAGAAGTTAAAAGCCTGATCATCACTAGTACCACAGCGATTAATGATACTAAACTGAATTTAACATACAATTCCAATGGGTCTTGTGCACTCATCTACAGGTTCTAGGGCGCTTTCCGTTCGCCGGGTCTGGCCATTCTGAGCTGTCAGTTCAGCGCTCTATGTCTCTGTAAATGTTTCACACCAGAACATTTGAATTGCAGTGCTTCAACTCCAGTAGCAGGACCAGTCTGGCCAGTCAGTTCAGTGGCCTGTGTTTCTGTAAATGCCTCGCATCAGAACAGGAGAACTGCGCAGTACTTCTATTCTAGTAGCAGGGCCAGTCTGGAGTCAGTTCAGTGCCCTATGTTTCTATAAATGCTTCGCACCAGAACAGGAGAACTGCGCAGTACTTCTATTCCAGTAGCAGGACTAGTCTGGAGTCAGTTCAGTGCCTTATGTTTCTATAAATGCTTCGCACCAGAACAGGAGAACTGCGCAATACTTCTATTCCAGCAGCAGGGCCAGTCTGCCCAGTCAGTTCAGTGCCCTGTGTTTCTATAAATGCCTCGCACCAAAACAGGAGAATGGCGCAGTACTTCTATTTCAGTAGCAGGGCCAGTCTGGCCAGTCAGTTCAGCGCCCTATCCTTTTATAAATGCTTCGCACCAGAACAGGAGAACTGCGCAGTGCTTCTACTCCAGCAGCAGGGTCAGTGTGAACAATCAGTTCAGCACCCTAGGCGAACTCCGCAGTGTTTCCACTCGAATAGCAGGACCAATCTGACACGAACCAGTTCCAAAAGTTGCTCGATCCATCTGAGAACTGACAGCTCAAGCCATTCAGCCTGGCCGGACTCGACAGTGGGAAGCACCCTTTGTAGTGTTGACGAGTGTACAAGAAGCGACTTGAATCTATAGTCTTACAAATCAATGGCTAGAGGAGCTAACATTGTCTGGATATGCTATGATAAAGAATGTCTTTCAATAATAACAACTCACAAATTCAGAGATCAGAAAGTATATGCATGAATTTAAGAGATTAATAATGAACAAGCTATTTCATCTAACTTGTGAGAATTAGCTTTGCATTAGAGCAGTCACTGGCCTAATGCAAGCGACGAAATATATTACTGAAATATACTAGTAATTGTCTAAAGAAAAATGTTCCAGTGTTGAATGAGTTACATTACTAACAACAAAGCACAAAGCAAAACTCCACAAAATGTCAAGCCATCAAGGATGATGGTAATGAAACTCGTTTGTGATTGATGATGGAAATAAAAGAGATTTCCTTTTAAGGAAGGATGGACTATTACGAGAGATCGTCATCCTTTTCTGTTACGGTGGGTCTAGGCTGGCATAAAGTTGGAAGACCTCGAGAGAGGGAGGGTGGGGGCAGTGCAGCCCTAGGTTTTGTTCGGGGGGAGTCTAGGGGCTTGAAATTCAGATGTTGCGAGATTGCTTCTGGTGGCCTCCAAGACCCTCAGCTACGCACATGAAGTTGTACGGTGCAGTTAAGAGTGCACTCCAGAAGCTGAAAAAACTATCTGGTCTGAGGGATGGGGGGAAGGCCCCCCTTCCTTGCTATACCCTGACTGAGTACAGCCTTTTTACCACTACTTCCCGTGTTGAATGCTCCACTCTGTAGTCTTATGAACTGAATAACTACATGGATGGAGCAAGTTTCGCATGAGTGTTGAATAACTAAAAGCAAAGACATTATAATAGTTTACATTCAGCAATCCATTTAGCCAACCAGGTGGCTGCAAAACGGCGGGAAAATGGCGGGCGTCGCAAGGTTGCGGCGCGAAAATGCAGTGCACGCGCGCACGTACGTGTTGTCATGTAATGTCTTGTCATTACTCTGAAGCGTGATTGGCTAAGAAACAATAGTGTTATTGCTTCCTTTCGTGATTTGCTGGAAATAAATTGATGAACCAATGGAATCACAAAGCAAAGACATCACGGAGACAAGACATGACTTTTTTGACACTCATGCGAAATCCGCTCTATAATCACAGTCGAGTCAAAAAACATTTTTTCACAGTAACAAGGCAACGTTTGATTTTGTAGACTGAACGAACAGCAAACTTGCTAAATACAATTTTGGCATAGCAACCTTTGAAGTGAACAGTTGAGAGGAAGTAGTGTTTTGGGATTTTTCTTTCAAAAATATTATATCCTATTCCTGAACGAAGCTATAGATGGTTTGTAGAAGTATTACGATTTCAGAACTCGTTACTTTGTTTCTCTAGTAGTGTTCTACCCATCGGGGAAGTCTTATTGGCTGTATAACATTGCCACAAGAAATGAAATTGCAATTTCATTTCTTGTTTCCAACTCTTTAATTCAATTATTTTCTTCAATGCCATTGATTCAAACATGAACATTCCCACAAATGGTATCGAGAGAAAATCGAAACAGCTTCCCACAAAACCTCAAAATCTTGTGAATTGTACGTAATTAAGGCAATGCGAATGAAATATTTCAATATATGTAAAGTTACAGTACAATACAATACAATAAACACTGACTATCACAGCTACCTAATATAATACAGGTATATTAACATATAGCACTCTGTTATCACTTGATAACAAAGTACCCATTTCATTACAAGAGTCATTCATGAAATGTCTAAATATCATTAACATTGTATTGTTTACTGATAGCTGCTGCAGTGGGCGCTTCTGCCTTGTGGTTTGAAGTGGGGCACTGCATATACGTTTGTGTCGTCAGCTAAATCTTGGCATTTTCACAGGAACGCCATCTGTGGAAGGAAACATATGGAAAATATTGTTAGTAATTTGTCTCGCAAGATCACACTTTTCAACCTTCGCACAACCACAGCAAGCGTTATGTTGCTAAATTCATACATTCCCTGTAAAACACGTAGGGAGAATTTAGCAATAAAACAAGCATTTTGTTTCTGATCAGCTCCTCTATTCTTATTGGCAAACTACTAATATTCATGTTGATATTGTAATGAGAAAATTGAAGTTCATAAATCCGTGAAGAGCCAGACCATGCAAATAGGAAATTCCACAAAGCCTTCAGGCTCACATCCCAACTGATGGTACTTTGCAACATTACGACAATATCCTCTCTAGAATCACCTCCCTGTACTACTGAATCTTCATTGTTCCAAAATCATTGAAGTGTTAAAGGGAGTGATTTTAGATTTAATAGTGGTTTGTTTTAGTGTGCATATAGAGGTGTCTGCTTTAGAAGTGCCCACTTTTAAAGCGGTGTCAACCTTCAGGGAGGTGTCTGCTTTAGGGGGGGGTGAAAGGGTTTGCGGATCAGCATGGATTTTGCCTAAAATTTCATTCAGATTACGGATTTTGAAGATAATTCCGTGGATTGGCGGATCCTATCGATGTGGTGGATTCGGATTGGGACAATTCTTTGGACCGGATTTTGGATTTAATGGATTTAACAATCAAAATGTAGTGGATCAGCGGATTCACATTCAGATTGTGGATTCAGATTTAGGCAAAAATACTTGCGGATCGACGGATTTTGACACCCCCTGTCACTCCCCTCCTTTAGATAGGTGTTAATTCTTAGAGAGGTGACATTTGGGGAGGTGTCAAATTGCTGGTGTCAACTTAAACTTTAAGGGAGGTGTCTGCCTTATATGGGTGATGTGGCAACTATTAGATATGTATTGACTTTAGAGAGGTGTCATATTTAGGTGTCAGCTATAGAGGTGTCTACTGTACTCACCTTCAACTCTCGACATTGGATATTCTCCATTCCTGACCATGTGACTAGCATAAGCAGCCTCAAATAACTGTTGTTGCCGCAACATGGCAGAATAACTCATCATTGGCGAGCCCTGTGTTCCAGGGGGGCCAGGGAAGATTTGACTCATGGAGGGTGGGATGTTCTGTGCTTGTGTTTGCGTTTGTTGCTGCTGCTGACGTCTTTGATCAGCCAGATAAAGGGCTTCTCGGTTATAGTGTCCCTCAGTGGGCTGGTACATAGCCCTACGATACTGAACATTGTCAAGGTCTATTAACTGCCGCTCCGAGGGCGACTGCACTGAATTACTACCTGCAGCAGCAGCAGGAGGAAAGTCCTTTGGGCGGCCACCAGAACTCAATTCCTGGTTCGCCCCATTACTGGCTCGATACAGAGGCGGAATAGCATTTGGTGCACGTTTCTCGCTTCCATATACACTGTGTCCATAAGCTCCTTGTGGATTTGAATGTCTCGGGTCCTCTTGGGGGCTGTGAAGCTGATTTCTACTGGGCCCATAACTTTCCCTTGCATTGTCCCTATCAGTATAACTTTTACTGTATCTAACCTCTGTTCTATCAGCTTCTCGGGGTTTTCCATACATTCTAGTGTCCACAGAGTTACTCATTGGTGGAGGTGCCATTTCCTTTAGCAAAGATGTAAATGGAAGACGATGGTTTTGTGGATCGGCTCCAGGCCTCTCCCCATGGGAAAGCTCTGGTAATCCTCGGGGAGGTGGAAGGTCATCACCATTTAACTCTTCAAGGAAGCTACGCGGTGTGTCACCACCTGTGGCAGTACATGTGAGTTGGTTAAAACAGGTTCGTACTGATTTGAGACAAAAAAATTCCAGGATATTTTTCCACGACCGTATCCCCCATTACCTCATAGTACCAGAAGTAAAAATTTCTGCATTTATAAGTCTTTTCAACTACAAAATGCTAAACAGCTTCCAAATAATTTGTTCAGTCACTAGTAATAGTTTAGCAAGCCCTGGCCTGTTTACTTCACAAAGTTTCTCTATAGAATTCCAGTATTCCAGGAGTAAATGAAAAAAAAAATCCAGTTTTCCAGGCATTTTCCAGGCCCTGGAAGATAATTATGATATTCCAGGAGTTTTCCAGGAATTCAAGACGTAGTGCAAATCAAGTTTAAATGAGTGTGGGATGGGGTGATAAATTGTAAAATCCGTAAAATCCGCAAAATTCTACGATAAGTCACAGAAATCTGTAAAATAAGTAAAATCCTAAAGTGTGTTTGATTCTGGACATAAGTGGGTAAAAATGTAGAAAAAAGAAAGGAGATAGGATAACAAAATGGAACAAAGGAGGCAGTAAGAAGTAGTGTCGATAAAGACAAACTCAAACCTAAGAAATAAGGACTTACAGACTGGCAAACAGAATAGTCCTGAGATAGTAAGATAGAAAATAGGAGAGAGAGTCAGAGTATATGTGGAGAAATTGAAGCATGATAACGTAGCAATAACTAAGCTTTCTGCAGCATAGGTAATGCTCCTCATACCAAGTCTCCAATGATGATATTATTTTAACAACATGCATGTTTATTTATTTATTATTTAATTTGCAAGTTTAGCAGTATGTGGCAGGGAGTATGCACATAGATGAGTCTCCACTAACAGGCTCACACACACACACACACACATAACTATGGCAGACCAGGGGGGTTCGGTGGTTCGGGTCGTTTGGTCAAACCCCCCTCAGCTTGAAAATGTATCTCTAAGAACCTTAATTTGCAAAATGTTTTTCAGGAACATGCTCCCCGAACCCCCTAGAAACTGAAGAATCGAACCCCCTCTTGCCAAGAAAGGAACCCCCTCTCACCATATCCTGGATCTGTGCCAGCATACACACACACACACACACACACACACACAGGAATGTGTAATGCAAATTGAATACTACCTAAAGCAGCTCCAGGCCAGTCTTTGTACATGCTTGGGTTTCTTGATGTTTCCATCCCAGAAAATGTTCTACTGGGTTCGGCTCTGCTTGTTCTTGGCTGTTCACTGTTAACCCCCCTGTTCTCCGGAGTGAGAGAGTGAAGGGTGGTTGGTGAGGGTGTAGCTGCAGCAGTTGATTTAATCACCGAAGGTTGGCCACCTATGTAATTGATATTAACTCGTAAGAATTGGCCATAGGCATACCATTTGACATCAGACAACAACTATCTTCTCCTTACAATATCAGTGCAGAAGTAAATAATCTGGTAATAAGAATCAAGAAATTAATCAGAAACAGAAAGTTCTCTTGGGTGTATTATCCAATTCTCCCAACTGTTTTATAAAAAATGTATAGAGAAGAGTGCAGAGAATTTAGCAACACATCATCTGGTGTGTTTAGGGCCAAGAGGGTCAAGCCATGGCCAAATAAATGGACTATTTAAGAAGTAGATTTGAGTCAATGCTAGTTTGCAATTATCCCAACTTGCATTCAGACTTGGAATAAATTTCCTTATGTGAAAAATTGTGGTCACAACTCACCTTGCAAGTCAGTGTAGACAAACTATAGCAATTTCACATTAATTTGAGTTCAGGTTCGAGCTTGATGCAAGTCAATGTGAGTTGCTCGAGCCAAACCTTAATTATCACAATTTGTAAGCCCATGGGCTTTTTTGAGCAGTGGCTTATTATCAGAAGGATTCTTCCTCTGAGATGTACAGGGTCATTTCGGGGGATGTTTGGTGGGGGGAG
>JANVCK010232778.1:0-10045 GCA_026546655.1 Epizoanthus illoricatus | reverse complement strand
TATTTCTACTTGAACGTTTTTGGATTGTAAACAGTCGAGTTTGTGCTTACCCATCCAAAAAAAGAACTGATAAAACGGACGACTAAACAATTAGTTGGCTAAACCTTCACTCAGTGATTAAATAAATCTGTGATTAGTATGCCGCAATCACAAAGATATTATCACGGCCTTTCACCAATTTTCAGAGTTTAATTCTGATTGAAATTTTCCAGCTAATAACCTTGTTAAAGAAGTGGCGCCGTACACGGTGGAAAACCTAACAAATGTGAATCCATCTTTCCTCTGTGCTGTACTCTTGTCTTCCCAAACGAGTCATTTCACACAGCAAAATTTTAGTATTTTGAAAATTCGTGCGCATGCATACTACTGTCAAAACTGGAATAACAAAGCGCGTCTCTTTGCTCATGACGCTTCACACTTCGGCTTCACCAAATGATGCTGACTAGTTTTCCTAAGCTGAAATTGGAACTGAAATTCGCTCATAACAATAGGCTGTCTGTGGACCGTGAAATCTATTGAATTTGATAAACACAACGATTACAACAGGCATTTCCTGATACGCAGGCCCCAATGAGAATTGACTTAATTTTTTTCTGCCCGTGTCTTCTTCTTATGATGCAAATAAAGTCAGACTATGCCAGATCAGTTCCATCTATAGTTGTTTCTATTATTTCTTTACTTGATTCATGCAGCTTCATCAACCTAGAAGCTACTGTGGTGGTCTGCTGGTGCCACTATGAACACACGTATTATGAACAAATTAGTTGCTGAACCAGTTTAGTTATTACTCTCACGTAGTTAGTTTAACAAGTACTGATGAGATACAGCATTCAAAGTATGAGCAATTAATCAGCAACTAAAACTTACCTTTCTTGTCCTTGGTGGAGTTGCTTTGAAAACGTCCATCTGCAAGACAAGAACTTGCTGATCAATGGTTTGTATGGGCAATAGATATATATTGCTATATATTGCATAATTGTATATAATTTCTGTAGTATTAGATATTTTGAATAGTTTATTAGTGATTTTGATATTGTAAAATGGTATAATTTATTCATTTATTACTTATTTATTTATTGTAAGTGTCCCAGATTAGTAGGCCAAGATTATTATTATTATTATTATTATTATTATTGTTATTATTGTTATTATTGTTATTATTGTTATTATTATTATTATGATGATGATGATGATTATGACTGCTGCGTTTGCAGATACCTAAAAAGAAAATCCTTGATTTCCCACAATTGTTCCTCTAGTTGGCCTAAAAGGGCAACTTACAATGTACCAAGGTCCGGTTATATAAAGTTTGATGCTAAACATTAACGTTAAGTTAACTTCAGACGTTAAACATTATTACAGTAGCGAGGGGCAAAATATTAAGGCCCTGTTACACGGTGCAAGTTTTCATGCATCTTGCCTTCCAATGGCATATGGCATTGTGCGACAAGTTGCATGAAAACATTGCACCATGTAACAACCCTGCAATGGCCAATTAATTTTGAGACAAGTTGCTGCAACAATTGCTGCAACTTGTCTCGCAACGATTTTGGCCATACATTGGATGCACACCGTGCAATGATTCATGCAACATGTCTCGCAACACCGTTGCAAGACAAGTTGCATGACAAATTGCACCATGTAATAGGGCCTTTAATCAGGTCGGTATATGGATATAAGCCAGGAAGATTATGTTTTCTATATATGGCTAGTCATGACAATTCCATATATAGAGGATATTACACAGTAGTGAGAAGATATGGATTGAAAATTTTCGGAAAATGTTTTGAACATATTTTGAAATTAATTATTTTTAGAAAAAGTTTCAGAAAATCTTCGGGCCGATTTGGGAAATCTTCGGAAGTGGTCAGAAATCTTCGGATATCAAGGGTATTATCAGAAATGTTTGGAAATTTATCTAAAAGCTTCGGAGAAATTTTGTACATCCGGGACCCGAGTGGCGTATTTTCCATATTCTCACGCTAAAGTACCAAAGTGACGTCACACCATTAGCCGAGCAGCACAAGTGAAAGCCCGAAGCGAAGCTGACGGTTTTTACTGCTGCTCCTGTAATGGTGTGAAGTCGTTCAGAGTGTTTAGTTTGCGCGCACAAGAGATCGAAGTTAGTACACGCTATCTTACACGCCATCTTATGTGTCACTTTGGTTATATACGATTTAAAGCCCCGAACTTCCAAAACAATTTGATGGGGATAAAATGGCGACTATATTATAATTCTTAGTAAAACACTCACATCCACATAATACATCATAATAAATAAATATCTATCTATCTATATCTATATATCTATGGTTGGTGTTAAAGCTTCCATATATAGTTGGTCGTGCAGCAGGGTTCGTACACCTTGACAATTTTAAAAATCCATGAGTTTCCAGGTGTTTCTTCAGGCTTTTTCCAGGAGTTTGCCAGAAGTATTTTAAAGAGAAAAAGCAGTAAATTTCAATACATTTCCTAGCAATTTTCTTTTTGAAAGATGAAAAGAAATATGGTTTTATCACAGTCTGGGTTTACTTGATTTTTCTAGGAGTCAGTTTAAAATTCCAGGAGTTTCCAGGAGTGAGGCATACGAACCCTGTGTACTACTGAACAACCTATTTGCAAGAGCTCAGACTTGAAAGGCATAAAGTTGTGAGAATTAAAATAAAGAAACGAGTTTAGGAACTCAGAGAAGACTTGCAGCAGGACCATAATACAACAGTGCGCTGTTGGAAAATTTGTGAGATACTCTGTCTTACAGGGCTCACAGCAGCTGAGAAGAGCAAGACTGTTAGATTTGTTAGTTGATTGTTCGCTTGTAAATTCGATGAATAATTGGCTGAAATACTAAACTGAATCAAGAATGTGAAAATATTTCGCTCTTACAGCAATGGAGAAAAGGAAGTCTACTCATTGATCATCTACTTGTCAATTTAATGACGATATTGAATGAAAGTAAATCATTGAATCAAGAACATGGACAATAATGTTCGCGTTCACAGCTACCAACATGGCAAGTACAGAACAGAACCACTGCAATAGGGCAGTGAATCGGCAGCATTTCACTTGCGATTTGTATCTTCTAGTTATCTAGTTAACATACATCAACGCTTATCACATGTAGTATGATTGACTTCGCAGTAACCAACCTGTTCTGAGTGGGGTAAACCGCTGAACATGGGAAGAACTCTAAGGTACAGTGATCCCTTGGGTTGCATTCTTGCCCTTTCTCTATTAGCATCACAGAAACAAAATTGTAATAATCACTGTGTTCCTTAATTCAATCAAACAGGATTTCATTACATAAACAAAGCACAACGAATAATTACTGACCTACGTACATAGCAGACCATTGCTACCTATCTAGCATCTGATCTAGTAATACTGTTTGACTATTTTGAGTACAGCGATCTAACAGATACCAAACAAAACGTGTTTCTCCTTCCATTAAAACTACATGCCCAATTATACAAAGGTCTCTAAAAAATTCTGAGAAGACTCCGTAAGGCACACGTACACATACACACACACATATATACATTGTATATGTATGATGTTTATATAATAATAATAATAATAATAATAATAATAATAATAATAATAATAATAATAATAATAATAATAATAATAATAATAATAGTAATAGTAATCATCTTTATTTTACGAGGGTGACACTTAATGTTATACTATATTGGGATGGTTTATTCTCACAGAAGCCTCCAAACTACATAAACCACTTACATCAGCTGGGTTACCGCAGACTCCACTTCTTCCTGTTATAATATAAAAACCGCTCAGTGATTATCACAATTAGTACCAGAACGTAACTGGTTTAACAGTGAATAGAAACGTTAATTTCTATGCAAAACATGTGTGAGCTACTTAATACTTATAATATTCTAAATTGCATTCTACATCTACATCTATTACATACTCTAAAAAGCTTGTTCAGCATTTGTATCCACTGAGTCCCTACTGGGAGTGTAATTTAAAGAATGTAAAAGTAAAACTGAGAAATTGTGTTATGGTGCACAAAGGTAAACAGTAAAACAGTTATAAATTAGTCCAATATAAAGAATTTCCTTGCTTCAGCTTAAAAATTAGTAGTCGTTTTGGTCTCCACCACGTCATCTGGCAGGTCACTGCAGTCCTTCATCGTTCTGGGAAAGTAGCTGTATTTGAAACAACCACTGTATTTGATAGAACCTGTATCCATCTTGATAAAGACTTTCAAGTGATGATGCCTTGTAGTTCTCAGTGGCTTGCGCACATCCTGTGAGAGGGATAACCAAGGTTTTATTGACGGACTTATGAAAGACTTACAAGTGGTTGATTTTTAAACACAACTCCAGGCTATCCCAACCGTAGTTCCTTGATTAGTTTAGTCACACTTGTGTTTCGGTAGTCATGACTGTTTGTGACACATCTCGTAACTCAACGTTGCAAATACATTCTCCAACTTCTGGATGTTTTTCTTGGTATACAGGTCCCACGCTGTCGAACTATATTCAACTCGGGGCCATATGAGTGATTTGTATGCCTTGGTCTTAGCATCCTTACAGCACATGGACAAGTTTTGCCGAAGGAAAGCCAGTGCCTTTTGGGAAATCTAATCCACATGTATGCTCCATTCGTCTGATTCACATGCAGGCATTTCAGATGCTACAATAACAAAGTTTTCATGTATTACAATGTAAACACCACCCCCAGTCCTTTCTGAAACTTGGTACAATGACGCGAATACTTCACTTGTATGAATTGATATATCAAGATGTGTTTCGTTCCCACAGATAATATTGAGACGTTCTCTGCTGACAAGCTCTTGGAATTCCACTCTTTTATCAGCACTTCTTAAACTGGCGTGATTTATTTCCATGATCTTGAGTGGCTGAACTTTGAAGCGTTTAGTACTATTTACACGTTGAATGTTGCACTATTCAATCCAGTGAAGCTGGAGGAAGTAAAGATATTATTTGCAAAGTGCCTGGAATTGTCGATTGAATATGAAAGCATGTTAAATGAGTTTGAATGTTCCAATGAAGACAAATCGAGGCGGGTACTGGAGCAATTGGGAAGGTTGCAGTTCGCGGGCATAACCAGATGCTGGAAGAGTTCGCTAAAGTTTCATACTCCACGATGCTCATTTGTATACATTTGGTATGGTGCCAGGTATCGCAGGAATCACACTGGATTCCGCACTGGTTCGATTTAACAGGTTCAATGCACAGTTCAAGATGATATTTCCACTGAGGGCCAGGGTTTAAATCTCTGTCATCGCACAGTAGAAATAAATTACACAATAGGATGTCAGGTTTCCGCCATCATTCACTCCCATGGGATATTCTACGTTGGTTTCTATGTTATTCCGATACTTTTCATTTTCTTGTATACCGTTCCAATCTAACGATCCAGCTACTATTCTACTTGGTAGCAATCGACTATAGATAGTATTCATCATTATCATAATCCAAGTGGGCAGATTAATTGTACTTGAAAGTGAGTAATTCTCAGAAACTTGAAAAGATGACAAACCTGTATTTATTTTCCAATCATACTTGCCATTAGTTTTGTATTGCATGTACTGTACTGTACTGTACTGCACTGCACTGTACTGCACTGCACTGCACTGCACTGCACTGCACTGCACTGTACTGCACTGCACTGTATATCACTGCACTGCATTGCACTGCATTACATTGCATTGCATTGCATTGCATTGCATTGTATTGTATTGTACCCACTGCAACAATACCTGTCCTGTGAGGAATGCCAGAATATCACCAGCTCCCTCTTCCTGGTGGATTCCCATCACTGTATCCACTGTACACTTCACATAATCTGGTACTGGACTGAATAGGAACATTGTACATGTGTACTGACTAGTACACCAGATAGTTCGGCTACTTGCTACATTGACAACACACCGTTATACAATAATAAAATACAACATACATCACAACAATGTTGATTATTTGTTTAACATGGCTCAATAATCCTTTCTTCCTCAACTAATGCCGAGCGTTAACTAGAATGATTGCAGATTATATCACAGTGCGGTCATGGGCTCCAACTGTCTCTGCGCGATAGCTTATAAGGGCACAACCTAAATCGATTATGTATCCTCGTCAACTATCTGTTCATAGAAACTGATAGCAAATAACCTGATTGATTAATGGTAATATCTGCTTCTATTGTATGAAAAGATTAAGTTTTTCAAACTGTTCCAATCCCTTGATGTTTCAAATCGAATTTGACGAGTTTTGATATCTCTTACATGACTTGCTGCATACCTGTGACACAGTGTGTTCACTGCAGTCAGCCAAACTTCGCAAAACTATCAATATCCAAAGTAATAATTAATTTTGCTCCCCAAGATATGAATGACGCTGGTACCAAACTGCAGAGTCACATTCACATATAAACCAAAACTTTTCAAAATCATTGTTATTGTTGATCATTGTGCTTCGAGCTGGTCAAATGTGTTACAATTTATACATGTGCCATTTAAAGGCTTCCAACTTAGAAACCAATACCGTCAAAATGTTCAAATAGTTAGCTTCATTCTCCCGCATACAATAACACATCATCATACAACACTCCAGGCCTTAAAATATTTCAGTTTCATTTAATTTCTGATTCAAAATATTGCAAATGTAGCAATGAATTTATGTGCAGTGTCTTCAACAATGTCTCGCTGTCAGGAGGCAGCACCAGTTGTGACTCACCTTAAGGTGTAATTCACCTCCACTGGAAATGACCTCCCCTCAACAGTCAGGATGGCCGCCGTGTCCTTGCTGAAACGTACACAGTATGTGTGTATTACAAACTATCGATTTCACAATACCATACAGTAGCATTCTAAACACACAGCATTTTACTGTATACATGTAACAGCATTCTGCTTTGAAATAGAAGTCCGCCAAAGAAATTTGCTGTCTTGTAGCGAATTTGTAACAAAATTATGGGGAATTTATGGAAAATCTCTCTCATAAACCTGTTATAGTAATTTGTTTTCCATGAAGAAAACTGACCATATAAACGGTGTAGTTGAAAGAAATCGAGAAAACCCTTAAGTGGCAGGGATCCACTTTTCCACCAGATGCAGCCACCAGTGTATGGTACTATCCCCATCCTCACGATTTTAAATACGTATATATATCTTCTGAATACCGCAACTGAGGATATTTACACAGAAAATTATATGATAGCATAAGACAGAACAGACAGTAAATTTGCCTCTATATTTCACCTTTTCGCTTGGAAGATACCAGCACAAAAAGCACAAAAGTTTACTAATATTAGCTTTTAGCTTGAGAAGAGGTAGCAGGCTAGAGTTCCCACCCCACTCCATCCCTAAAGAGAAATGGGTCTTCATAGAAGGGCAACTGTCTTGAGCTCCTCCCTTAACATACATTATATGAAAAGTGGACATCTCGATCAGTTACGACCTTTGGTACTCCTTTGGCACTTTGGTATGCCAGATGCCTCGTCCAATTGCCATGAAATAGAAAGGTGTGGAGAAACCCACAATCAGTGTGTCTTATTTCATTATCCTGAGTGTAAGAGATGTCAGAAAGACTATTATCCGAATTCACTCCAAATCTGGCCTGAAGTGTGGGCTAGGTTCAAAACAAATGGTTGATCACATGACCACTGCCCAGTTGGTTGACGTCATCCATGAACTGTCAAAGTATCTTGTTGATGACACTTCTTGCAGCACATCTATGGCAAGTGAACCCCACCTTCCTTCCCGAGCTGTTGCTAGCAACATTGTAAGTGGACAGAGTCACTTGCTGACACCAAGACTATATGATTACTACTTACCTCTTGTCTGATGTGATATTGGAATTGAAAAAATCTTTGAACATCTGAAAGATGAAAATTGATTCTACTATTAAATACTTGTATACCTGTAAACCAGTGAATAGTTAGTAGTAGTAGAAATAATAATAATAATAATAATAGACTTATTTTCAGTATTTCCATTAAAACAACAAGGATCTTCACCTACAAATAAACTAAGTTGCGATTAAAAAGAATACTTGTAATAAAAAAGCTAGTATATATGATTAAAAAAGCCTAAACGTCATAACATTATAAAAGGGTAAAAAATATAATATCTTTTTAAAATTCAGTGAGAAATCTTTCAGTGGCAATGTTTGTAAAATGGCTTCTGCATAAGCGACAAAACTCACAAAGACAATTAGTAGAAAACAATTAACTGAAATAACACACTACACTAAACATATTTACAGTTAGTCCTTACCTCGGCATCCAATGTTGCTGATGCCACGATAATCCTCAAGTCCTTCCTCTTCTTTATGATCTGGCATATTAAAATCTTGATTTAATCAATTGCTACAGACATTAAGTACTTTTCAATACAAAGCCATGACTAGGGAGATAAAATACTAACAAACTTAGTTTTCTTCCAGAGTTAATTTGTCATAACATCCCAAACACAAGAATTGAAATGTACGCAATCATGTTTCTGGTTTCCGACCATGGCCGGCAGAGCAGGGGGGGCGGGGGCATGGCCCCTCCAATTTTCCGGCCAAGTACGGATTTTCGAAAATATTAATTCCTGATTGACCAAAAAATTGATGTAAAAACACTAGAAAAATGCAGGAAACAGCGTTTCAGAGGGCGTAATTTCTCAAAATTTCCCTGGGGGAACATGCTCCAGGACCCCCTAGTAGCTCGTGCTTTTGGCGTTCGAGAAGGTTAAGTTTCTAGCCCTCTAATGTTTGCCACCTTCTGACTGCTTTGCAGGCATATACTTTAACAGATCATTTCGATATGGAGTACTTTAGACTTTTAAGTTTCAAAACGCTGAATCTATCAGTTTCCACTGACTGAATACCTCTTGATTCTTAGTAGAAACGAGTCAAATGTACATATATAAGTCAGTCCACTAGCATTAAGGTAATGTAGTGTCGATGCAGGAAGATGAGAGACAAATGTCTAATCTAAAACGTGAATATAATTCAATTACTAATGATTCAAATAAGATAAAGAAGCAATATAGAAGACGCAATTTAATCATAACATATTTTCTTGACAATTTAAACCTCCATAATGCGGGAAATTATACCATTTACACTTAGAACTAATAGGCTGCAGTTCCAAAATGTCTTGGGGAGCATGTACCCACATCCCCCTGACCCTGTCATCATAGATTTGACTTTGAAAGGCGTTTTATGACACAGTGTTATGTGAGAAACAACATTGCCTTTAGCAAATTAGAATATACACTACTTGTAGATAGTGGTGTACTATCCCTAACCCAAAACTAACATAATTGATAGAAGCATTAGACACAACAATTGTGCATAATCAGCTATCACTAAGGCTAAACTTGTGGATGAAGATAGAGATAACCAATGGGGTATGGTGTTACATAATACTATTTTATACTAAAAGTGCAGGATTCACTGACACATTTTATATTGCATATACCATGGTGGTCCAATACATGGCCACGGGTTGGTTTTGATACTCACGCGTGTAAACATACATTCATACTCGAATGGTGTAAACAAACAGGAGACATTATACACTTTAGCTACGGGTAAAGGATCAGGGCCAAAAAAATTTATTTCATATTTGGAAACTTGGATTAGTTTTATTTAGTTCCTATTATGTATTGCACTGGTTTTCCACTAGAAACTAGAGAAAGCAGTGTTAGAAAATTAAAGATATTGACCCTCTGCCCCGGTCACACCATCTTTAAACTTAAATGACTTTATAATGACAGATGATAGCGAGTTGAAACTTACTGTGTCAGTTTATAATCTGTACAGGAACATTTTGCTAGTAGTCCCCCTCATAAAACGAAACGGTTCAAAAGCTGCATTTTCTTTAAGAAAAATTGTTGGTTTTTACGATTTCACAAAAATTAAAATACTTTGTGAGAGGGACTACATGGGTTTTCCTTCATTTCAAAAGGGCTTTCATAAAATGCATCAAAAAACCAAATTAAACAAACTTCTTTGTAATAAAACAAAGAAAATGATAAAATAGGCGTGGTCTTTGGGCATCAAAACGA
>JANVCK010232767.1:0-10048 GCA_026546655.1 Epizoanthus illoricatus | reverse complement strand
TTGGTTCTTCCATCCTCCCACCCCCCCCAAATATCAAATGGTCACTCCCTAAGCCCATATATAGTCTTATATTTCTATACTCGTATGTTATAAAAACACCCATTTTCAAGACGAAATATATTCTCTAGTAATAACCCTCCCCCATCTGAAAATAAGCCCGTTTTTTGCCCTGGAATGTTCGTACAAATTGTTGTTTCGCTTTTGCATCTCTTTCTCTATCTTTGTCTTTACAATTTTATGTCGTGCAAATTGTTTTTTTTTGGCTTTTTGACTCGTACAATTATTTCTTTTTTACAAATTCTCCCCCCCCCTGATTTCAACACTTATAGTCACTCTCGCAATCAAAGTAGAAAAGCATGATGGGCCTAGACAAAAGGGTTTTTCCAAGTATTGAAATATTTCCAGCTGTCAAAAATACGTCAGTAATTACGTCAAGGAAACTTTTGATTGTTTTCGAGACACACTGTGTTTGTGGTGGTCAACTTAACGAAAAGATCAAACTAAGCCGTACATTCTACAGCACCAAAAGAAGTGAAGCTCTTTATCAAGAATGCTGTTGCAGATCATTGTTAATGTTTGTCATCAGTTTACACGAGGAGTTCATCTTTTTGTCGTTCCATAAAAAAAAGAAAAATAAAAGTAAAAGTAGATGTCGACAATTGGGACAAGTGAATTACATGTCGTGCGGCTTCTCTCTTTCATTGAGAACCACCTCATTTTAGCTTTTCGGCTATTTCACTAGCAAAATAGATGACATTTACTAAAATAATAGTAGCTCTATAGAGAAAAATTATCGAGGGATGCCAATAACTGTTAAACGAACTCTAAATACACAGGATGACAAAGATAAAGAAAGATTTCTCTCAACACAGAAAAAACGATTTTCATATCATACCAAAACGACGACTGAGTGCGTAAGAAGGAATATTATGGGAAGGGTGACAGTCCCTCTTTAACCTTGTCAAGAATTTATTAAATTCGTGATCATTTCCATGAGATTCTTGCAGGAATTATGCGAAAAACATCTATTTAACATTTATGTTCTGCCATGAGAGTTAATGTGAAATGTTTATATGAACTGCCATTGTGTATCATACATGTACATTTAATGGTCGATCGTAACAAGGAAAGAAAAACAAATATGAGAACATTGTCCATGAACTTACATTGTGTCGTTTTTGCAAGTTGAGCTGGCGTCCATGTATGGATACTCTGTGGCAGGCACCAAGTGTACGTTCTAAAGATGGGCAGAATTTTATTGAAAACAACTTTATCAACAATTCCCTGAGGTCAAGTTACCAATTTCATGTTCCTACTTGTAAGACCAATACATTTAAGAACAGTTTCATCATATACGACACCTCTAGATGCTTCGTTGATTAGACAATGACCCTTGTATTTTAGATTGATATTATTTTATAATCTTCTATTTTAGTAATAGGTGAGATACCTGTAAAAATTGACTTATTTTAAGCTGTGGAGAAAACTGTAGATCTATCAGCTCGGAGCACCAGCAGGGATAATCACGTGATTGTCTGTACATGCATGTGATGCAGTATAGCGCACTTAAGAGTTCACTCTGTATTCTGAGTTACAGATAGGATGATACGCTATGCTAAAACCAAAGAATACATAAAACGAAAATAAAATAAACAAACAAAGAAAAAACGGGGGCAAAGAAGAATTCGGCAAGCAAATTCGTATAAGAGAATCAATAGATGCACTGCTGCACAGGTTTGGCAGATTTGTATCATAATGTTGCCATCGTTTTTATGTCTATGCTGTTTCCAAACAAAAAACAGTAAAATGCGATTACTTATCATGAAAGCGATAAAAATAAGGCCAACGGGAACAAAACAAACAAAACTAATTATTGATCAATAACTCACAATCGACCAGAAGTTGAGTGGGCCGACTTCTGATCTAATATGTGCATGCACTCAAATGCAAGATTTTGTTTCCCATTCAACCCTATATTTATTTAGGTAGGAGTAAAGGGTGCTGGGATCATTATTCACTTCTCTTTTGTACCTTGTTTTTGGAAGAACGAAAATAGCAAAGAAGCCTTTCTATAGTTGATTTTACCATAGACTCGTAATAACTAAAAGTAAGGTATCTCAAATATTAGAGCCTCGTTTTGATGCCCAAGGACCACGCCTATTTTATCATTTTCTTTCTTTTATTACAAACGAGATTGTTTAATTTGGTTTGATGTATTTTCTGAAAGCCCTTTTGAAACGAAGAAAAACCCTTCTAGTCCCCCTCTCAACATTTTTTTTAATTTATGCGAAATCGTAAAACCCAACAAAATTTTTAAAGAAAATTCAGCTTTTGAACCGTTTCGTTTTATGAAAGGGGCCTACGAGCAAAATGCTCCTAGGGAAGTTATAAAGTGACTTGGTAAGTTTTAACCCAATACCACCTGACAGTATAAAATTATTGAATTTTAATGGCTTTTGGACCGGGTAGAAGGTCAATATTTATTACTATTTAACTGCATCCTGAGATATGTTGACCCTCAAAGCAAAATGTTCCTGGGTAGATTTTAAACTGACACAGTAAGTTCCAACTCGCTATCATCTGTCATTATAAAGTTACTGAAGTTTAAAGATGGTGAGACCGGGCAGAAGGTCAATATCTTTAATTTTCTAACTCTGTTTTCTCTAGTTTCCAGAGGAAAAACCTGTGCCATACATAATAGGAACTTAATAAAATTAATCTAAGTTTCGAAATATGAAATTAAATTGTTTTGACCCTGACCCTTTACTTCTACCTTAAAGTTAGCTGTTAGTAGTATCAGGGGAATTGCTATGAGTGTTTTATCATTAAAGGAAAATAATAATAATAATAATAATAAATCTTATAAATAAATTCCAGTGGTCAGGAGCTTTTCAGATAATCGGGTGGCCTAATATTGGCAATTGTCTTTAGTTTCCTTGACCACAGTGAGTAGAAGACTTTCGAAAAATATTGCAGGAGCTGAAAAAATGAAACAATCATTTGCACAGCATAAAATTGAAAAAAAGAGAAAGAGCGTTGAAAATATGTTGTGAAAGGTGTCTTGCACATCTTGGAGTGCTGAATTTTATTTCCGTAGAAGGTTGGTTTCAATTCGTTCCGTGGCTTTCCAATTTTTTACGCCAGTAGTTTTACAGCTACGTGTAACTATGTAGACTGTACTGTACCACTGAATAAACTGAGTATGGATGTGCAACTCCCACTGAGTTCTTGTCCCATCCCTAGTCCTGCACCTGCGCAGTGGCAACCATATTTCTCTGTCCTGTTACTATTTTTAGAACAACAAAACACTTCCGGGTTTACAAAATAACGCCCCAGAGTTTCACCTCAGCAGTCGGGTTTGCCAAACCAAAAGCAAATACAGATCAACTTCTGCATAATATTCTTTAATTTTACAGGGTCTTTGAATTTTGAGCACAGGTGAGTGAGAACAATTGTATATCAAATTATTCTGTGTATATCCTATTATTCTGTGCATATTAGTGGCTGATATGGTACTTTGTAGATCGGAATCAAACATTGTCTGTTGTCAAGTGATGCAACTGTCAGCACGCAATTAAAACATTTCTGATCAACTGCTTCCTTTCCAGTACAGCTAAACAAATCAAAAATTCTAGCTCTGTCTGCGGCCAGTTTACTTGTACAAATCTTAGTATAAATATATATTTGAAGTTGTGGACTTAATGATATTTATATAAAGTCGATTTTAGTTTGTCTTCCCAAACAAATCTGACAACCGACTGACTATCATAACTTGTGCCTTAAAAAACTGAGCTTGCCCAAAAGCTCTGGTAACAAAAATATTAACAGGAGAGAAAAATTGTTTACTCGTGTTTTTATTGTCAGCCGGGCAAGAGTTTACGTGGCTGTAAGACTGTCTGCGCGAAAACTGGAATTGAAATCAACCTTCTATGGAAATGAAATCCAGCACTCTAATATGTGCAAGACACCTTTTGTTTTTGAAAAAAAATACCGTTTGACTCTTCTAAATGGTGCAAACCTTATGTGACGGCAGCCATCTTGATTTCGTGACAAAACTCAAACTTCGCTGATCACTATCTACATCCTTTAGTGTTTAAAATGAATAGCATTTCACCTTTCTAAGTGCTGCAAACTTTTCATGACGGCGGATATGGCACAATCACATGATTGTTTGCGTTGGTGCTGTTTCATCATCATTTTTGATCGGAGGTTATAACCTAGAGTTCGCTATGCGATGATGAAATATAGCAGCAGCACTATCCTATGGAGTTTCTAAACAATATAACGCCCTTGGGTATGCCCCCACATGATCTTAAGCTAAAAGTTGGAGCTGTTATAATGCTGCTTCGAAAACTGAATACCAGGAAAGGATTGTGCAATGAGACACGCCTCACCATAATAGAACTTCACAACAACAACATCACTGAAACAGAAGTTGAGCAAGGAGAACGCGTTCTGATACCTAGAATTAACTTGACTCAATCAGATACAGATCTCCCCTTCATACTATCAAGGAGGCAATTTCCCATCCGGCGTTTAGCTTTTGCAATGACAATCAATACATCTCTGGGACAGACATTAATTGGGTTGGCATATACCTACCAGAACCAGTTTTTACTCACAGAAGCTTTATGTCGCATTTTCAAGTGCACGAGCACTGGGTGATGTAAAAATCAAAGTTTTTGATGGCAGTTACAAAGATGAATATTACACCAAAAATGCCGTATTTAGAGACATACTGTCTTAGTGCAGTATTAACACGACACATGTTGCTATTGCTAATAGTTGTACTTGCGGCATACATAAGATAATAAAAGGGCGAGCCAGGTTTCGTACAGCACAACTTTTGTATGTGATTTTCCGTTCATTCTTCCTTCATGTCCAAAAATACCGGTGAATTTTCAGGGGTATCCCATCTAGTATAATATATGTTGAACATCAACCATTACTTACAGTTACATATTTACAACAAATTTAGCCTAAAGTTGAGCCATGTTCATGTTAAGTCTCTTGAAATATTCGTCATACCGTGGCAGATTTCACGATTAGGCGTCAAAAGCATACTTGTCCACATCACACTTGAAAATGTGCTTGATCATAACGACAAATACCTTAATCACGTGATAAAAATTTAAAATATCCTCAACTTAATTAGTTGGAGGGTTTCGTGCTAGATAAATACGTCCTAGCAAATTGCTTACAAATTGGCATGCACTGTACATGTAACATTTCAAAAATATTTCTTGTTTTTAAACTAATTAGGAAAGACTTACACTGTTTTGCAGCCAGGTAAGAGCCCCGCAAGTGTCTCCTCCACCACATCTATTTTGCTCAGAACAATCTACTAGCTCTTGAACACTCAGCTCCATTAGGCTACCTTTATCAATTGCCCACTGAGTTTCCACAATTTCTGTGCCTGAAAAAGCCCTGAAATAAAGAAATTCATAGACTACATCACTGCCATAATTATCATTACACAATAAAAATTATACAACTCGTGCACGTACATATATACTATATGCATATATGGTAGTGTATGTGGTCACATCAACATGTGGGCTTGGAACTTATCAACTATATTTTAATTTTTTCTCAAGATTACATTTACATTAACAGGCTTGCCACGGATCATAACCTGCAAAATTCCATGACTTTCCAAATGACCAATTACAAAATTCCAAACCATTAGCTCTGACCGGCCTCCAACATCCTCGAACATTGTCTTTTCAATTCAGATTGTTCCACAAAAAATCCCAGTTGACCACCATGTTATCAAATGCTGAAATCCAAAATTTCAGGTCAATATCTTTATTCGTACAAAATATATGGACATTTGAAAATTCGCTTTTTGGCCATTTTCGGCATTCTAATTGGTTAAAAAGAGACACATGGCTCATTGGAGGGCAATTCAAAATGTAATTCAATATTTTTTATAATTAAACTGAGTTGAGCTAAAAAGTTGAAACCAAAAGTAAATAAATTGGTGTAAACTGTTGTGGAGTCCCCGCCACTTGTTTTTTTAATTTTTGTACATGTAATTTATTTTTTCTTTTTTGGCCAAGCATAATAAATAAAAAAATAAATAAATAAATTGGCAGAATCACAAAATTGATTTCACCAAGTTATGGGATACCTCATCTAATTTTCAGTTCGTTTGGCAGCTGTCAGTCATGGAGATGTTTAAACAAAGAAGCCGTTACTCTAAAATTACTTTACTAATTCAGTTTCTAATATTTTTAAAATCTGTTTTCAGAAATAAGTTCTTAAGCCCAATTTGCATAAATATAACAGATACCCAACTTTAATTTTTGATAATTTATGCAAATTAACCCAACTGCAATATTTTTAGTTTAGACATATTTCTCAAGGTTATAATATATAAAAAGGTAAAACTATTTCAAAAACAAAACGTTTTCGACAATTAGGTCATCTTCAGGTAATACATTCTAACTGCATGAAACTAAGTTTATATGGGCGATAGGTTCATTGTTTAAAATATTTCTCATAGGGAATAAGGATAACCAGAAGGGTTGAACTTGTTCGTTTAGTGTAGGGCGGTGTTTCGCCATTAGAAGTGCTTCAGTGATTTGGCGACGGGACCAGGAATGAATAGATAGGATGGCTTACCAGGAGGAGTGTTGGGGATGTGAAGCTAGGTGGCGGGCTGGTTCTGATAGTTTAGTAGTGTCTTCATGTTCATTGATCCGAGCTTGGAGGTTACGGGAGGTTTCACCAATATTTTCAAGGTTGCATGAGCACGTGCCTTTGTAAACAGTATGGGAAGGGTGTTGGTTCTTGTCTTGTTTTTGTCTCATATTTAGTGAAGGTGTTGGATGTCTGCTTGATAGAAGTGTCAAGGAAGTGATCGAGGTTCTCTTCAACAATAAAGCGGATGTTGGGATGATATGAGATCAGGGAGTTCAGTAATTTGTTAATTTGCATAAATTATCACAAATTAAAGTCGGCTAAGAATTACACGTGTTTCTCTTCTCATGCCACCACCCACGATCCAAGTGAGATCTGACAAATGGTTGACTTGTAAAAAGCTCCTAGAATTTTAGATTCCATTTTTTTTAGCATTGTATTCGACAATGTCACACCGATTTTCTGTACTTAAAACAAGAAATAAGAATTTCTGTCAATGCAGTTTCCTGAATCTGTTTCCCACTTTCGCTATATTTTGTTAACAAAGACAGAAGTGAAACACGCCATTCTGTCACTCAAAGAAGCCTCTTATTCCTATTCTGAAAATATATTTTTTACTTTTCTTTTCCCAATGCAAGGTGTATGAGATTAAGGTTTTATTGTGCGTGTGTCTAGTGCCGACAGAGTGAACATTCCATTTGTGTCACCAGTGCTTTAGACCAATAGAATGAAGAGTTTGTACCTCTGAACCAATATAATCTAGTTATTTTAGCTGTACTTTGCTATTAATGTTACTCAGTTGTCCGAGTATAAAAACTAGTGCACGCCCAATATTTGTTGGGTAGTCAGACTTCTTGGTGAGTAAATATTCTTCTGTACCTCTTGATGTCCTTTTCCTTAAACAAGAATGAATCTTTAAAAACCTGACTGGGTTCAGTCAGGAAAGAACTGGTCCCCGATAGACATTATCATTCTTACCCTGCAGGATACCTTTACAAAGAATGGAAGAAAATCCCAGATTTCAATAACTATGATGCGCAGCCAGGATATTGGTCAAATGCTGTTTAACTTGAGTGTAACCATACAACTGGGGATGTTGCTTGCCACCTTCCTTGTTTTTATTTTGTCTGTGTTGATACTGATGCTTCTCACCTGGTAGCTTGTTTATTACTTGTGTATTGTTACTAGCAATTCTCTTATTTGTTTGAGAGGTGCTAAACAGAGCTGAGTCATAGCCATTGCCCACATAATTTTCAGTGTCACTTCGATCGCTTCAAACCGCTTACTAGATCTAAAGCGAAAACTCTGGCCAAAAAAGGCAAAACATTTTGTACCAGAGATTGTGAAACTCAGAAGCCATCGAAAAAAAAATTTTTTTAGAAGATTTAAAACGAAAAGGGGCATGTTGCAGAAAGCTCTGGCCATCCAATATTCTGATATTTCTATTTCAACTACAGAAAGTCCCAATAGTGAACAAAGTCTAACTGAAGTTTCGGATCCAACAGCAGGCCACTCTTTCGAAACTGACAGAACCAAAATGTCATCATGAGAGTTAACAAAAACACCAACTGAAGCACTACAAAGATTTGAGAAATGTTTTTCACCAGTTAAAGAGCAAGAACACTTGTGTCTAGCTGCATTACAGCAGTCGCTTGAAGCTATCACTGATACTGTGAACTTGAAAGGAGCAACTTTCATATTCTAGAACTCTCGAACTCTTTCGTGATTTGTTATGTAAGAATGGGCTAGATGCAAAGTTACTTGGTTTCCACAGCCCACAATCTGGAGGTGCTACTCGAGCAGCACGTAGTGGTGCGTGGGGCTGCTTATGGATAAGACATGGAGGTTGGAGGAGAATTAAGGCCGCCAATGGTTACGTAGAAGAGTCACTGGAGAATTCTCTTGTGGTAACAGGGAAGCTTGAGCTCTAACATTGTGCTAATAGCATTATTTGACAAACTTTGCTTGGAACAGTAACTTGTTATTGTCATCTAGTCACCGAACTATGCTTTTGCTACTGATTGTGTGCTTGCTCTTGCTAAACCCTCACCGCATGTGTCAGTTATTACGGTTTGGGAATTCAAGAATGGTTCATCTAACTGTGGCTATGTGGAGCAAAGTAGAATGAAAAGAGATGATAAATGCTTTCCTGAATTCCCCAAAGAGCAACTTGTTCATTGGATTGGTTCAAAAGTAGGATAATGTTCTTCGTAGTGCTGTACATAACTACATTTGTATCAAGTAACTAGTTTTAGCTGTTTTGTAGTGAAGCATAAATCACACACTAATTACATGTACAAACTCCAATCTGCCCGCCTTCACCCCCTTCCCCTCCCATGACGCCCTGGGTCTCTGAGGATGGAAACTCCTCGATTGCCTTACTCAACATGCTGGAAGTCTAAATTATTTCTGTCTTAAAGACAGTGCACAATTAAGACCCTGAAGAGAACCTATCATTCGTGACGTCACGTGGACAGAACTATTCAAGTGAGTAAGCAATCATGATTAGTGGACCACTAAAAGCGAAACATGTACTGATGCAGCATGGAGCCACCATGACCAGTCATGACAGTGTATTATTTGCACGTTTGATCTCATGCGTTTATTATTCTGATATTATTTCTATCATTCTGGGTTTCCAGCATTTCAGGTTTCCAGCATTCCAGGTTTCCAGCATTTCAGGTTTACACCATTCCATGTTCACTGACGTTTAAAATAATTAGAAATCAATGGGGGCAAAAAATTTGACAGAGCACCAATCACTATGAATAAATCTGATGCACATGGAGCCACTGAAATCGGTATCTTCCTGTCCAAAATGTGCCAGTTCTTGATTCGTTCCATAAGCCGCTCAACATGTACACGCAAACTTGCCACAGCTTTGTTCCTGTTGCTTTCTTCAGATGAAAACTGTGTTTTCCTTTCAGGAAAGCTGGTGCTACTAATGTTACACCAAGTGCAGCTAGTTCGTCTTGCACATTAAAGCCCTTGTCAGCCATTACTTCATCTCCAGTTTGAAGAATATCTAAAAACCCACTCATAACAGTAATTTCTTTATCAGAACTACTTCCTGGAACAGTTTGCTGACAAATGCAAGGGCACCACTGGGTGTTATTCCAAGAAGGGACTTCATTGTTGGTCGGCTTTTGTAGGCAGAATAGCAGGTTGATTGTACATCTAAAGCTGATGGCCTTTCCATCTCAATTTCAGTGCAGTCAACAATGATAACCACCTTGGGAAATAGATCCTTGAATGACTTAGGACTGTGCAGCTTAATAACATCCCTGGAGGGCAGCCTAATCAAAGGTTCAAATTCCAGTCTCAGTAACTTCAACCAAGTCCTTGTGATCACAGACACTGTTGATTCTGACACTTTGAATCTGTGGGCCAAGTCTCTCTCAAA
>JANVCK010232756.1:0-10048 GCA_026546655.1 Epizoanthus illoricatus | reverse complement strand
GTAGCTTCCCTTTTCTCTATTTCTTACTATAATTTTAAAAAATATAATTGTAAAAATAAGTGCGAATAATAAACTTGAACTTGAACTTGTTGTATTCACCTGAAGACGGCGGTGGACATGCAGGTGGTCAGCCTGGTGCATTACGGCAACGTGCAGTTTATTGTATTCTGGTAATTAAGGCTCTTGTTCTCTGCCGTTGTCGTGGACGTCGCCGACCTGGTTTCTTTCAAAAACTCCCTAATGAAGTGAGTACCGTAAAAAGCTCCGAGCAAGAGGGCTTAACCCGGAATGAGGGGGGGGGGGGTTATATAATTATACAAAAATAGGTTTCTGAACAGACAGTTGCAAAGCAGTGCCTAGTTTACAGAATACGATGTGATGAGTGCAATGCGAAATACACTGGCGAGACTGGCAGAAACTTATGTACTGGGCTTTCGGAACATAAGACAGCGACTGCAAAGGGAGACCCGAACAATCACATTGCCGAACATCGCAGAAAGACTGGGCATGACATGGACTCGGACTCTGTGGAATGTTTAATACATTCCAATAACCATGAACAAAGACTTACACTAGAAAGTTGGTTCTTAGAACTTAGAACAAAGCTAAGACACACTAATAACAAGATAAGAAAATAGCAACAATAACATCAGTACTGATTCATTTATTTATTTATATATTCCCACACAGCTGAAAGATGTACATAGACATTATCTTGCTACACGGCAGAGATCTTGTGTATATAAACGAGAAAACGGTGGAAAGCCTGCTCAATAGCATCCTTGACTGGAACGAGTCTTCACCCCACTCATCTCACAGTATAAAGCCTGCTCAGTAGCATTCCCAATTCGAACGAGTCTTCATTTCACACACGTCTCACGGCAAAAAGCCTGCTCAATATTGACTGGACAGAGGCCCCGTCTCACAGACTACATATCGTTTGTGCTAGCAAAACGCATGCAATGATCTCCACAAAACGGTGTCGAACACGTTAAAAGGTTCTCGAGCAACAATCAGGACTGTTCTAAAACAGAATAAAGATGAAAAAGTTGTAAAGCGAAAGATGTTCTCTACGGAAGTGTCGAATTGAATCAGATAAGTGTTCCAACTGCAGATCAGACAATTCTAAACACCATGTTGCAAAACAAGAAAGTCATCCCATCTGTCAAATCGTAAAATGATAAGGTGTTGTTGTCACCAATAATAATACATATTCTTATATGCGCATTTACAAAACTCAATGCACTTCCAAAAGGTAGAAAAATATTTTAAAATGTTAAAAACGGTATAAATAAATTTAAAACAGTTATACTGTTAAAACTGATATGTCTTGAACAGGTAGGTCTTGAGAGCCGTTTTGAAGTCTGTAATAGACCGAGTACATTGTACATATACATAGTAGACAGTACGAAGTGCTACTGTATCACTAATGTCACACAGCATCTGTTGACAGAAGCAGCAACACTAACATCTAGGAATTATTGCGCCAAAACATTATCAAAATTGGTTTTCATGGTTTGAATGTTTATGTACTGCCATCCAGGTGTCGCAAATGCTTGCAATTTGGTGGAATACGGCCACAGCTATTCTGTCACAGGCTCCATAGACGGGACAGTTCTATAATGCCCGTGAAGATGGTGCTGAATTAGGTCACGTGGATTTTATCTGAATCTATATCACTCTATACAGGTAGTTCCAAAAAATCTGCCACAGGTACTAAAGTGTCTTGGATGCCAGGATGTCTGACAAGTAGGTTTGAATGTTTATGTACTGCCATCTAGGTGTCGCAAATGGTTGCAATTTGGTGGAATACGGCCAGAAGTATTCTGTCACAGGCTCCGGACGGGACAGCTCTGTAATGCTCGTGAAGATGGTGCTGAATTAGGTCACATGGATTTTATCTGAACCTATATCACTCTATACATGCAGGTAGTTCCAAAACATCTGCCACAGTTACTAAAGTGTCTTGGATATCAGGATGTCTTAGAAGTATACTGCAGAAAATTTCATGAAAACTATAGTAAATATAATGAATATGAACAAGAATTGTTTTGGTATGAACAGAAACAGCTTACTAGTTGAGGGCAATACCTCAGTGTACGGGATAATAGACTTTACAAACAGTTTCCTCCGTCTATAGTAACACCAGTTTGAGACCTCTCGCCTCCACCTAGAACTAACCCAACAAGGGGACGCAGAAGGGTTTAGCCAAACTGTTATGGATCATATATAATTGGTTAATCAAATTTGTCGATTGTCTTGTCTCTATCTATAGTAACACCATAGACGAGCACAAGACAGTTTGGGACCTCTCGCCTCCACCCAGAACCCAACAAGGGGACGCAGAGGGGTTTAGCCAAACTGTTATGGATCATATATAACTGTTTAATCAAGTTTATAGAGGGTCTTGCCTCTGTCTATAGTAACACCATAGACGAGCACAAGACAGTTTGGGACCTCTCGCCTCCACCCAGAACTAAGCCAACAAGGGGACGCAAAGGGGTTTAGCCAAACTGCTATGGATCATATGTAACTGCCTAATCAAGTTTATAGAGGGTCTTGCCTCTATCTATATAGTAACACCATAGACGAGCACAAGACAGTTTGGGACCTCTCGCCTGCACCTAGAACTAACCCAACACGGGGACGCAAAGGGGTTTAGCTAAACTGTACGGACTATAAATCAGTTCAACAGAAAAGTAATTGTCTAATTGGTTGATCCATTGGGGCAATTGCAAAGCTTATATCACACAATTCCAAATTTACTGCAATTCCTGGCAGGTAGGGCAAGAAAATGAGAGGTATCAAAACGCACTGGAACTGAGTCATAACTATTGATGAGAAAATAACGACTGCCCTGAACATCAGTTGTAGAGTCGACCAACCGTGAGATACTGATCGATATGTAGTACCCTTTTTCTTACTCCAAAATCATATTACATGGTTCAAATGAATGAAATCCTTCAAACACGAATAATTGTGGCAGCCTGGACAAAATATGTGACTTCATTATATTTTAGTGCACCTTCCCTCATGCTGGAAAGAGCATCAATTCTTGAAACAGATGTGTGCGCGACTATCCATCAATTCTTCCCACAAACGGTCGAATATCACTTCATCCCACAGATTCTCGAGCAAATTCTGATTCTTCCAACAGATGCTATGGACACCAGGCAGTATACTGGTCGTACAGCGTGGGGTGGATAAATGCAGAATACAGATAGATTTGTTTTCTCTCGAAGCTAATAAAAAAGTTGAATGGACAAAAACTTTGGACAAGACGATTCCTCAAAATATTTTCTAGATGAGACGACTTCCTTTCATTACATACCACCGCGTCCTTTCTCATCTACAGGTTGTGAAATGTAGAGATTCTGACGCAGTTTTGCAGACACAAACGCTAATCTTGTTGTTATAACACTGACAGCTACGTCCCAATGAAGGAAGCACTGGAGCAGGCCCATGATAACTGATGATGGAAACTCTCACGACTGTACGCTCGTCATGTACTCTTCAACTGTAACATCTCTGCTCTTACTCTTTCATGCGCTGAAATTCCTCTGTTCAATACACAAGATTCGCCGGTAACAAAAATGAGTAGCTCGTACCTTTTACTCAATAAATAAATATCTTTCAGTACAAATACAATACATGTGGGTGGGCAGCCATTGTCAACAAAACGTCACTACATATTTACATCTTCATTTTGGTAGCTTCTGCTTTTTTAAAATTTTTGCTTCGTTGGTTATTTTTAGTATTTTATTTTTGTTTGGTTATTTTCATATTTTATTTTTGTTTGGTTATTTCCTTTTTGATTTATTAGTTATCAGCATAATTTACGTTCTATAAGGCTGTCACAATTGGGCTCCCAGCCTTGCCCAAGAGTTCAAGCACTTATCGCTTCAACGTACCCAATATATTACACTGATGTGGTCGAAATTCCTTCTTGGTGTAACAATATCAATTATCAGTCTCATAACTTTGCCTAAAGTTTAGGTCTTACATTTTGATACTCTTTGATTATAGGGCCCCCAGCCTGGCCCGAGCTACGTAAACTGACCAAGTTACATCACACCTTGTATCAAACAACACATTGCTAAACTTTTCTATAAAATACTCGTGTTGTCTGACGTTTATCATTAACACTAAAACTATACTTAGTCATAATGAAATATGTTTCAAAACAATTAGTCTATATACAAATATGCCGCGCATTTGTTTGGCGACAATGAAAGGACGTAATCTCCACACTTAAAAGCCCATTTCTATCCAAGATCCTCTGCGGGCGTTTTGTTACTGTTAAAACTTATCAGCACTACTGTGTCTTTCCATCTTCTATCAAAAACTATCAAATATCGTATGGGCCCTGATAATACAAAAGCAGTAGCGCCCATTTTCAAAGAACTGGAAACAAATACATTGAACTCATCTGGGAAACCTGAGTCCCACAAAATCAACTTTACGCTTGCAAAGCATCTTGGATAAATATGCGCCTTTGAATAAAATTGAAATTCAGACAATAACTGGCTGCCCACCCTAAAGCTGTGAATGTGTTTAGACCAGAATTCCATCTGTAGATCTCAATGTTAGATGAAGACTTGTTAGTTAGTCAATAAATTTTAGACTACTTTAGTCACTTATATACTGACATGAAGTACGAAAGATGTTTTGATGTAAATCATGTGGCAGTTCTGGTCTATTATCATCACAGCTGCTACCTTAGTCTTACTAATCTTACTAAAATACTATTTACAAATATGTGATACTATTTACAAATATATGATACTATTTACAATATGTACAGTACTGATTGTTCTTCAGAACAATCTAGTTGAGCTTGGCACCACTCGTCTCCTGGCCAGCACCTACAAGAGATACATACAGAGCCACACTGATAAGAGGGTTTCACATTCACTGATTTACTGACCTTATATCACCAAACATCGCACTTAACACAACTCCAGCCGTGAAAATAATAATAATTAATAATAATTTTTAATAATTAATTTTTAATTAATAATGAATGAATCAGCCGAACTTAACTGGGACAAACGTCGAATTTTTCATGCGCTTAATTAACTTAATTTAGTTCCGCTCATTTAATTACAACGTTTGACCGGGACCTACGAAAGCAAGAAATGTTTATTAATGAAGAAACACGCTTATTATTGATATCATAATCGAAGTACTCAGCATACTAAAGTAACTCTTGCTTGAAATCACAATATTAGGCTGAACCAAGTATTTTTCAGTAATTCAAAATATAAATATATTTTTTATATAAATCAAAAGAGTGATAAAGTTTAAGAAAGAAGGAGCGGGAACCAAAAATTACGGAAAGAGGAGGATGGCTGGGGACCTTCTGCTCGCTTTTTCTTATAAAACCTTTGTAAATATGCTGACGAAAGAGGGGGGAGGCGGCCCCACCAGCCCAACCCTAAATCCGCCCCTGAAGTTAATCACTTCTAACAATTTCAGAATGGAATTAAGCTTTAAATGTAATAGCCAATGGATTTTTGTTCTGTTTTGAGAGCATCACGTTTCACAGATGAAGAATATATATCAGTAGATGCAAGAGGTGTGTAAGCAGTGAAAAGATTCGGTGGTTAAATACAGTTATACTAATACTGATACTTGGTACGTGGCTAGAATTGATGTAAGGAAGACTACTTTACTAACCTGCTCTGCTGGTCGGAGATCTAACCCGCGGCGAACGGCGAACTGCGGGAACTGGTGTTGAGGGAGGCCTTGGCACAAGTGGTGTAGCAGACCGAGGTGGGCTGCTGGGAGACTGGGTAGCACATTGTTTGAGGCTCGTCTCTGAAGTCAAAATCTCAGCAATTGCAATATCAAGTTGTGTGTCTGACTCAAGAGATTTCTGTTGATGGAAAAGACAAAGAAACCATTTAAAAGAAGAACAGATGTTTGTCGATCATGAAGAGATATATCAGAGTTCCTTAAAAGACTTATTTCACATCACGACGTGGCAGTAAAAAATCAGAGTGTCTGTTTCCATTATTTGTAACCGATGGCACGCTAAAACTGTAAGCGTTTTCTTTCTGTTACCGTTGTACCTTTATTCCTTTAGGACGAAAGCCACTCGGAGATATTTACGAAAATATTAGTTTTTCTGCTGATCAAAAAATCACCTCTCTCACAGTACTGGGCCTTATATCTCCGAATGGTATTCATCAAATCTTTTTGGTGTTGCTCTTGTGTGCAAAATTTTGAGCTCCACAAGCCACAGGTGTCCTTAATGTGGGATGCCAGCAAAGTTTTTCCGCCCAGTCATGTCATCATAAAAAACCTGCATTGCAGCAGCGTTACCTATGTCCCCATCCTCCGCATTTTCCGTCTCCTTAGTCCCACAACAAAGAAAATCACAATTATCTTTTATGGTACGGAACCGATCACATAAGTTATTCGTATGTTACTCACTCTCTTTTGCCCCTTTCTTTGTTTACCCCCTCCTCCCCCGCAGCTACACCACAAAGGTCCACAGGCAGGCGGCCATGTTGCCAACAGAAAATGCAACACACAGGAATAAGTTTTGGGCTGTAGATATGCTCTGGTAGTATCACACAAACCCTATTACATCTTACAAATATGAATATCGTTCATTTAGTGTTCACTATAATTTCAGTAAATCAATCCTAAATTTGACCTATTTAACAGCCTCTCTTTTCTACAATTATGTGACGGTTCAAAGAAAAAATACGAAATAAATCAGTTTCTGAAAGTCTTAGAAAGGAACATACGTATAGCAATGGACTAACCTTTGAACACGCATTCTCCAACGATAGTGTTGAACTCTGTTCACCGCTGGATTTGAGTTGCAGACAAGTACTGCTGCTACGCTGAGACTTCACACTTGCCGGTTGGGATGGGCGGCTGTTCCTTGCTAATGAGATTCTGATCTTCTTATTGGAATTGACTTCAGTGGTCGAACTGTGTTTCACAGTGGTGCTACTGCTCCGTTTCGAGTTCAAGGCCGTCACTGGACGTATGCGATTACTCCTTGCCACCGAATCGTTGGACAATATATCTTCCCTCGATGATACATTATGCATGTCAGCTTCTCTGACAGCGGATTTACCTGTGGTACCAGTGGTACCAGATCTTTTGTGATGCAACATGGGCTGCTCACGAGCATCAATCTTACTCTTATGACTAGCAGAGGAAAGTAAATTACCCCTTGACAATTTTCCAGCAATATTAGCAGAGACTGCACTCTTTGACTGAGATGGAAGTTTCTCATTCACTATTTTCTTAGTGGAATCTGTTGCTTTCAAATTGGATGTTGCAGCATCATTTACCTGTGCCAGCAAATTATCTATGGGCTCTTCACGGTTCTTAGGACTCTTGAGAGCCTGTCTCTTCAGCGTGTTCAAGTTTTCTTTACGATTGGTACCCCACTCAGATGACTTTGTTCTTCGAAGTGACTGGCTGCTACTAGCAGTACCTCCCTCAGGTTGCTTTACACTTAGATGTCTCTTGCTGGTACTGACAGTACCTCCCTCAGGTTGCTTTATACTTCGACGTGTCATCATGCTTGTATTGGCAATACCGCCCTTGGGTTGCTTTATGCTTTGATGTGTCGTCTTGCTTGTACTGACAGTACCTCCCTCAGGTTGCTTTATGCTTCGATGTGTCATCTTGCTTGTACTGACCGTACCTCCCTCGGGTTGCTTTATGCTTCGATGTGTCATCTTGCTTGTATTGACAGTACTTCCCTCAGGTTGCTTTATGCTTCGATGTGTCATCTTGCTTGTACTGATAGTACCTCCCTCAGCTTGCTTTATGCTTCGATGTGTCGTGCTGGTACTAGGAGAACCTCCCTCAGGTTGCTTTATATTTTGGTGTGTCTTGCTGGCACTAGTAGAACTTCCTTCCATCGCCTGTGAACTTTGACACGCCTTGCTAGCACTAGTAGAACCGCCTTCAGTAATCTTCAAGTTTCGTTGTATATTGTGGGTATTGCCGACAGTCTGATGGACAGAATCCAATCTTGTATCATCAGTTAAATGAGTTTTTCTATTTCCAGGAAATGATTTCGAGGGTCTCAGGCCACTGCGCCCTTCATCCACAGACTTGTCCTTTACCTTCCTTGTTTTTAGTTTATTCTTTTCTAACACCTTTCTGCAAGATTTCAAATGTTTCTGCTCATACTTGTTCATCTCCGAGACAAAACTGACTGATTTTGATTCTTGCAACGGCAACAAAGACAGAAACTGTGCGTTACTAAATGATTCCACATTCCTTGATCCCTCTAACTCTGTAATAATATCTGCACTCAGTGATGATTCATTTACTAACCTTGCATCTTCCTCAACATGTTCAATTACATTGAACAACGATTTATTTTCTTTTCTTCGAACTTTTGTTTTATTTTGCTGTTCTTCAGCTGGTTTGTCCACACTCATTAGCCATTGCACATGTTCTTTGACAGCCTCATCAGCACTACTTGGCCCTTGAACAGACGCCTTCACTGGTTCATTCATACTAATTGACCCTTCCACAGGACATTTCACTGGTTCATCCCCAATAATTTGCCCTTCCACAGGAGATTTCGCTGGTTCATCCACACTAATTGGCCCTTCCACAGGAGCTGTCACTGGTTCATCCCCAATAATTGGCCCTTCCACAGGAGCTGTCACTGGTTCATCCACACTAATTGGCCCTTCCACAGGGGCTGTCACTGGTTCATCCACACTAATTGGCCCTTCCACAGGAGCTGTCACTGGCTCATCCCTACTCACTGGCCCTTCCACAGGAGCTGTCACTGGTTCATCCACACTAATTGGCCCTTCCACAGGGGATTTCACTGGTTGATCCACACTAATTGGCCCTTCCACAGGAGCTGTCATTGGTTCATCCCTACTCATTGGCCCTTCCACAGGAGCTGTCATTGGCTCATCTTCACTAATTGGCCCTTCCACAGGGAATTTCACTGGTTGATCCACACTAATTGGCCCTTCCACAGGACTTGTCACTGGTTCATCCACACTAATTGGCCCTTCCACAGGAGATTTCACTGGTTCGCCCACACTCATTGGCCCTTCCACAGGACATTTCACTGGTTCATCCCCAATAATTGGCCCTTCCACAGGAGCAGTCACTGCTTCATCCACACTCATTGGCCCTTCCACTGGAGACTTCACTGGTTCATCCCCAATAATTGGCCCTTCCACAGGAGCTGTCACTGATTCACCCACACTAACTGGCCCTTCCACAGGAGCTGTCACTGGTTCATCCACAATAATTGGCCCTTCCACAGGGGATTTCACTGGTTGATCCACACTAATTGGCCCTTCCACAGGACCTGTCACTGGTTCATCCACACTAATTGGCCCTTCCACAGGAGATTTCACTGGTTCGTCCACACTCATTGGCCCTTCCACAGGACATTTCACTGGTTCATCCCCAATAATTGGCCCTTCCACAGGAGCAGTCACTGCTTCATCCACACTCATTGGCCCTTCCACTGGAGACTTCACTGGTTCATCCCCAATAATTGGCCCTTCCACAGGAGCTGTCACTGATTCACCCACACTAACTGGCCCTTCCACAGGAGCTGTCACTGGTTCATCCACAATAATTGGCCCTTCCACAGGGGATTTCACTGGTTCATCTCTACTCATTGGCCCTTTCACAGGAGCTGTCACTGGTTCATCCACAATAATTGGCCCTTCCACAGGGGATTTCACTGGCTCATCCCTACTCATTGGCCCTTTCACAGGAGCTGTCACTGCTTCATCCCCACTAATTGGCCCTTCCACAGGAGCTGTCACTGCTTCATCCACACTAATTGGCCCTTCCACAAGGGATTTCACTGGTTCATCTCTATTCATTGGCCCTTTCACAGGAGCTGTCACTGGTTCATCCACAATAATTGGCCCTTCCACAGGGGATTTCACTGGCTCATCCCTACTCATTGGCCCTTTCACAGGAGCTGTCACTGCTTCATCCCCACTAATTGGCCCTTCCACAGGAGCTGCCACTGGTTCATCCACACTAATTGGCCCTTCCACAGGAGCTGTCACTGGTT
>JANVCK010232744.1:3652-17799 GCA_026546655.1 Epizoanthus illoricatus | reverse complement strand
GTAGCTGCAACAGCTAAGCCAATTACAGCAGGCCTGGTTCTATGATATAAAAGAAAGAAATGAAAGAAATATTTAAAATATTTTACTAGAAGCAGCAGGAGATTTGGCAAGTCAGATTTTGGCAGGCATTACAATTAGGGCAGATAGATTTCCAGGAGCAAGGATTTCGGGGTGGTAGTTTGCAAGGCAGGCAGTGTAGTAGCTCATCAGAGTTGTTTTAAATGACAGCAGACTAGTTGTAGATATATCAGTTTCCAGAAAAGAATAAGTACCCCCCCCTTCCTCACCTTTCACATGGAAGTTGAAGTAAGCAACTGGGTCACACATTCAACAAAATTCAGTATTGTAAGGTCACTTACACTTTGGGAGTTGAGTACCCTCGGGTTAGCCAGAATATTAGTCACACCATCACAATTCCTTGGTTTATTTTTAGCTTCCAAAGTCAAAAGTTTGAGAAGAGGTGTTAAAGAAGTTGTAAAGGCCCTAAGAAAAGGTGAAACAGGGTAAGTAAGTTGTAATGCACCTATCAACGTTAAGCGGGATGGGGGGGGCAGGCATATGTGGGGGATTTGACAGCGATTAGCTACCTGAGGTGGGGATATTTGACCATTTTAATCAAATTCTGGCAAGTTCTTACAGCAAATGAGTGACTCATTTGACCGTCAACGATTTCCCCAGGGTGGGGAATTTGAACAGAAATCCTTGTCCGAGTTCAAATGCCCAGCCTTTGTCTGGCCTCTGCTCCCCCCCCTCCAGCTTAACATTGATAGGTGCATAATGACCACATTCCAGACCATGCATACGATATTCACCACATGGCAAATAATTTATATCAGAGTGTATCTAGAGTGAATTTCACTCTTGTTTTGGTCTTACTAGAACACTGTTGATATTGTCTCTCAATCTGAGTTAAATGTAATGATGTGTTTGTAATGTTCTGTACTCTTCAGGCTTGTTGTGATTGCTGGTGATATTTCTCCCATTGATGTGATTGCTCACGTGCCTATAATGTGCGAGGACATCTCTGTACCTTATGCTTATGTGCCATCCAAAGTGGTAAGAGGGAAACTGCATTTATTGTATAATTACTGTAGAAAAATACAGAGTAGATGTATTGCATTAGTAACTAAAGCCACATGCTGGCATTTGTCAGATAAAATGCAACTGTGGTGAACTTTCTCTAAAGTTAACACTCTTGGGGTGAGCTCCAGTTCTCACTGTGGCTTGCCTAAGAGAACTACTTGTGGCCATTGTTGATGGAAAGGTCAAGGCATGTTGGCAATACATGTACTGGTAGCTCACCAAATTTACATGACAGATTGGAAGAACTAAATAGTTGTTCCATTGCAGTGTTCCCCCTGACAGCAAGTTCCAGAGTCATATTAATTAATATTCATGACTAAGGATCATTAATATTTGTATGAACATGAACATGAATAAAGAAAAAGAAAACAAGAAAGTTGCACGTGTATAAAACACAAGAAATAATGTGAAGCATTGCAACTGCTTTAGTTATGTGCAGGTTTCTCAAGAAGTCACATCCAAATCTCTTCCTGACAAAGATTAAAAAGGATGCCAAATTTGTTGTGTGGGCCATTTCTTGTTTTCACCAGCGACTACAATGACTCCATTGCAGCCAGTACTGCTTTCCATTCTGCTGAAATCCCTTCTCCAAGTGCTTGTCAAATGCCACCATTAATTTACAAGCCCAGTCTGTTCTGCTGGCATTATACTGTGTCTTTGTGTTGCTTGGAGTCTTCGTGGTGCTTGTCAAGATTTTTTTCACAGACTGTTGTTTGGAGTTTGGCCCCATACATTCTAGCCATTCTGCCTGGTCGCCTGTTTGTGTAAAGCTTACATATTGCTCTGCAATACTGCTCCTCCACATTGTTGTTTAGATTTAGTAGGGTTCAGATTTGTTGAAGAACTGCATGTTGGAAAATTATTTTATATCAGTTTTGCCAATTACATTTCATGATGCTCATATAGCATATCACAGCAGAATGTGTAATGTGACAGAAATTATTAAACTGGCATCAAAAATTGGATCCATGCACCATGCTTAAAACTCTGAAAGGTTTATTGGATATAGTTTTTTGTCAGTGTTTTTGTGAATAGAAATAACCTTGTCCCTGGACCCCTTACAAATTCATTTCTTGATCTGGAATTTTATAATAAATATTAGTCATGGAAAAGTCATGGAATTTTGAGATGTAAGATATGTGGCAACCCTGTAATATTATTATTACTGTTGTTATTAATAATAATAATAAATAATAATAAATGTTCTTGTGATGCATAAATTAAAACACTATGCGTTTACAATAATTAGATTGAAATCAAAAATTCAAATTATAGCTTATTGCCATATTACCTGCTTTGTTCATACTTAGATTAATTTTATTTCCAACTTCACATGCTACAGGTTGGCATGTAGCATTTTATTAGTTGACATTGCATACTCATAGTATGTGATTCAGTTTTGAAATAGAGAATTGTATATCAGGTATACATTCTCCAAAAATGTACAAATGTTCCAGCATGAGTCTAGTAATAAATGGACACTCCTTAGTCTGGTATTCATCATTCATGGCAAGATACATCGTCAGTCAGGATCGAGTGTTTATAGAATGGTTACTGCTGAGAAATTCCTGTCTGGTTGTTAATGTTTTGAGTCAAGCAATGCATATCAACTTACAGCCTACAACTTGAAAGAAGCTTTGAAAACCCTTCATTTACGTGACTCTGAAACATGCTTTAAACACCACAGTAAGTGGTATTTGCAAAGTTACTGAATTATAATCAAAATATTTGCCAGGACAAATGGCTGGAGGAATTCTGCATACCTGAGCAGCCTTGTTCCATGATTGATCACGTGAGCACAACTATTCATGAATGGTTCCCAAACATTTCATTGTTACTTACTTATGTTTGGAAAACTATCTGACTGCAATTTTGCCCACTAGCAGAAGTGTGGATATTTGTGGTAAAATGGTGTGATCATCAACATCTAAATCTCCTATTAATCCATACCTTGCTAAAAACAGTCTTGACCAAAACAAAACATTTTAAATAACAATAAAACCCCATAACACGACCATTTGTTTTACATCCTTTGAAGAGTAGAAGTGTTTGGTGTTACTCATTTCTTACAACTGAAGAGTTGAAAATTCCCACCAAGCCTAACTTTTGAAACAGTTAACAAATCCCGTAACATGGCCATTCATTTTACATCTCTTGAAGAGTATAAGTGCTTGGTGTTACTCATTTCTTACAACTGAAGAGTCAAAAATTTTTATCAAGCCTGACTTTTAAAACAGTTAACAAAAACCCATACATCTAACATGACCATTCATTTTGTATCTCTTGAAGCAAAGAAGTGTTTGGTGTTACTCATTTCTTACAGCTGAAGAGCTGAAAATTCCCACCAATCCTAACTTAAAAGAGTTTATGTAGGACCGAGTTTCAGAGCTGCAATGAACCTCATGTCTCCATAGTCGGTTTGAACTCTTTGTCATAATTTGCAGTTATTCATATAACAAGACTATTTATTTTACATCTCTTGAAGTGTAGAAGTGTTTGGTGATACTCACTTCTTACAACTGAAGAGTTGAAAATTCCCACCAAGCCTGACTTTTGAACCAGTTGATGAAAACCCCCTAACATGACCATTTAGTTTACATATGCTTGAAGAGCAGAAGTGTTTAGCATTACTCATTTCAGATTATACATGTACAGGGTTGGATCCAGGAATTTTGGAAAGGGGGGGACCTGAAATTTGACCTGCTCCCAATCCCCCCCTCACAAAAAATGTACAAATAAACAAAACAATTAAATATCCAGAGGACCAAAAATAGTGTGATAAAAGCACCAAATAGATAGCGCTATAAATGTTTAACATGATTTTAAACTAGATTTTAATAATGGAGCATTAAAAAACAGAGATGAGAAAAAACAGTGTGCAACTGAAGGGGGGAGGCCTCCCCTAAATCTGCCCCTGCATGTACACATAAAGAGTTGAAATTTTCCACCAAGTCTGACTTTTAAACCAGCTAATGATAACACATGATCATTCATATACATTTCATGAAAATTAGAAGTGTTTAATATATCACTGGTACATTTGTTTCTTAAGAGTGAAGAGTTCAAAATGTTAATAAACTTTGACAATTTGGGAATTTGAAAAATCAGTAGGACAAGTGTTGAAATCAGGATTCATACACCTCCTGGAATTCCAGGAATATCCCGAAATTTGTTTTCTATCCTGGAAGCTCCTGGAATATCCTGGAATTCTATGCAGACTCCTGGAAATTCAGGTAAACCCAGCTAGACTGCACACAAAAAAAAATTTCTTCTTTCAAAAACAAATTTGCTGGGAAATTTATTTTCATATACCTGCTTTTTGACTTCAAAATACTCCTGGAATATCCTGGAAAATGTCTAAAAAATTCCTGGAAAGTCCTGAAATTATAATACTTGAAAAGTGTATGAACAGTGCTTAATACTGTAAGAGTGGTTTCCTGAAATGTAGTTTATTTTCAGGATCTGGGTGCGGCAAGTGCGACCAAGAGACCTACGAGTATAGTAATGGTAAAACAACACCAGGATATCAAAGAGAACTATGATGAATGTTACTCTGATGTAAAAGCTCTGCCACTGCCTATATAGGACTGAGAAGTCAAATGGTAGTATCCCTTGTTTTGTAAATAGACAGCTTTCTTATTAAATGTCATTTAAAACCTTTATGACTCTTGAGAATTGTTGGTCCATGAAGTGAACTAGTGCAGACTGAACATCAGAGTGACAGTCGTGAACATCTGTTGAGACATTTTGTGTTCATTGGTACAACGACTCCCAAGTACTATAAACATCTGAAATAAGCTCTGGGATTGTAATTGTTCAAAAAATTTGTTTGGATACTGTATTTTTCCAAATAAACACCTCCTGATTGAATAAAAACCAATACCAAAATAAAAAACTTAAAATAAACTCCTCTCCCCAATGAATGTTTCTTCTTGACCAAATGCCTCCTTTTATCTAGTTGAAAATAGGAAGAAGAAACATCTTCCTCTCAACTAGACAACACCCTACTGCAAACAGACGATAAACCAAAGTTGATTTTCATTACTTATTTCTCTAAACTGCATGTAAAGATGAAAATATTATATACTTATGTTTTGGCATGCAGGAATAGAAATCAATTTCTTTGCTTGGTTTTACAATTTAGAAATAAACTCCCCTCCTGAATAAATGCATCTTCTCAAATGAATGTCCTTCTAAAAGTACAGAAATTTAATAAATACCCAGGGCATTTAATCAGGAAATATGGTATATGTAATTTGGGAGACCATATTTTAAGGGAGTTGACTTATGTTTGGATGAGGAGTTCATCTAGAAAATGTTCAGATGCAAATATGAATACTGTGCAGTAATTGTAAGCTGTCCAACGAAATTCAAGATTCCTGCTTTCGTGAAATGGTGCTTTTGACTACAGTTTTCTAAATTGTTGTAATTTGTCCTGTGTATAAATCAAGGTACATTTTTGAAATTGAATTTAAAGACAAAAGTAGACTTAATTATTCACTATGAAATATGGTGTCACTGTTGACTTGTCTTCTTCAAGCTTTGGTTTTGCTGCCAGTTTTTGCCTTTCAATTTACAGTTGCACTTCTTGGTGCAGCATGCAACTAAATATATTTTTTAGCACATTCCAAAAGTAACGTCACATATACAACTAGCTGATTGTGAACTTGGTGCCCTGGTTTCAGGGTGATGGGGGTATGGGGCCTTACTTTTTGGACGAATGGAGGGGGGAGTTTACTTTCAATGTGAATGGGGTAAATGGGGACTTACTTGGGGGTAAAGTTAGGGGTGGAGGTTAATGGAGGGGGCTTACCTTTGGGGGTGAATGGGGACTTATTTTGGGGGTAAAGTTAGGGTGGAGGGAGTGGCTTACGTTGCAGGTTAATGGGTGGCGGTGGTTGTCTTTGGGATGTTTCTGAATTAATTGGTGGGGAGTAGTTAAGGGGTGGAGGAGAGCTTTGCAGGTTAATGGTTGACTTATTGTTTGGGGTGACTAGAGACTCACTCTTCAGATTAATGGGGAGGGTGGGGGAGTGGCTTCCATAGGGTGTTAATGGGGGCTTACTTTCCAGGTTAATGGTTGGTTATGTTGGGGTAAATGGGGGCATAGTGATACATTCAGCGTTAGGGGAAGGTTGTATCTTGATGTACATCCTGTATCACCCTATATATTCCCTGTATGCACGTCAGTGGCCACTGCTTTATATCTCGTAATTACATGGTTATAATTATTAGATGTAACAAACATGTAGTACAGAACTGAGTTTTCTTACTTCACCGGGATTGTAGACAAAATCAGTGAACACCAAAGGCACAAGCTGCTAGGGAGGTCAGGGGATATGCGGGGCGTCACTAGGGAGGTCTGGGGATATGCGGGGCATTGCTAGGGAGGTCTGGGGATATCAGAGACGTCACTAGGGGGGTCCGTTGGTTGCGAACGAACCCCCTTTCCAATCCCAAATTTCATACAAAGTCTTTTATGTTTATAATTATAATTCATTGGACCACCCTAAAGCTCAGCCAATTTGAACCCCCTTTCAAAAAATCCTGGCAATGCCCCTGGATATTCTCCCCCATCAATCCATGTTCTTGCAGCATTTTGTGGTCACTTTGAGTAAAGCCCAAAAGTTATTTTTAAATAAATAATCTCTGTTAAATTGCTTTTTTTTAAACAAAAATACTCCAGATTGACAAATTTTAACCAGATCTATTCTATGGTATATTTGAAACAGCTATGAGAAGGTATCTTGTTGTTCGAATATACATCAGACCGTTGGACGATTTTTTTGCAGCGGTAAAGCTAGGGGTGAGGGGGGTTACTTTTCAGCTTAATTTGAGGGGGGGCTTACATTTGAGGTGAATGGAACAGGTATGTTTATATGGTATGTTTTTCTTCGTGTGGGTAGAAATTTTAAGCGTACCTGTTCGTTTCGAGCGTTAGAGCAAAGGGCTAGCGCTCGAAACTCTATCATCTCAAATCTTCGACCCACATGGTGAAAAACATACCATATCGATATTTAGTTGTTCAATCTCGGCAATTTGTTCAAAAGTTAGTTAAATTTTCAATTCTTCAGTAGTAAGAAATAAACCCTTAGTAAAACTTCTGTTCTTGCAAGATATGTTAAATGAATTATCATGTTATATGTTTGTTAACTGGTTCTAGAATTGGGCTTGGTAGGAAATTGTACTTCAAAAGTTAAAGAAATGAGTAAAACATATGTTCCTATGAATAGCGAGTTGATCTTATATGTTCTGTTTTATCAGTTGCCGTCGTACAGCAATCACTGTGGTACGGACTGAAAATGGTTACAAATCTTGGAAATCTTATCCTGAAAGAAAGACATTCTTGTCTGCAGAGAACATCTGATTTCAAGCTAGGGAAGTCCGAAACTTTTATTATCTTCATCATGGAATGACCTTGAAGAGGGTTCCCACGGTCATGGGAGATTATGGAATTTGAAAACTGTCGTTTCCAGGCCAATATAAGCTAGAAAAGTAATAGAATTTAGGAAAATGGCTTTAGGACGTGGAAAAGTCTTGGAATTTCAGATTATTTCCCAAATTGATTTAATGATTCGGTTTCTTTACATAAATATGTTTATCAAGTTGTTCTTATGATAGCTGCTATGTCGGTAGTTGTCTGTAGAGGCAAGAATACTTATTTTGGCCACAGCATCTCAGATTGGAGATTATGTAACTGGAGCTGCTTTCTTTAATAATTGTCCATTTGTTGATATTGAAAATGAAATTGGGAAGTGAAAAAGTCACGGCCGGAAAGTAATGGAATTTTATTGTTTCTTTATAAACTGAAATCATATCTCGACATTGTGCCACACATATTTTCGGATTGTTTTCAGTTTGTGTTACTCTATTACTCTGAGATCTTGTTGTTTTGCAGTACATGTAAACGATGTGGTAATGATGCCCTAACATTAGTGTAAAGTTGTCATTGAAAGCAGTTTTAGTCGTGAATTTTGTCAAAGTTTAGTGCCCTTTTACCATTATATTGGATTAGTAATTTGGATTAGATTTATTGTAGCTGAAAAGTCCAATTTGGGAACTTCAATAAAGATATGCATGTATATATGTAGGATTTTATAATATTTTTTGAGACACGAAAATGTACAACCCAGGCTAGTGCCTAGACTTGCCACAAGTCGACTCACGAATAATCAGTAAATCGAGCGCGCAGCGCTAGAACGAGCGCGTTAGCGCGAGTGAGTCCTAAAACTACACATTTTGATTGCGTTAATATACTCTATAGAAAACAACAAATCAGTAGCATTTTTATAATTGGTATTGATCAGTGCTAATAGTTTGCTTCTATCAAATATCACACACAACTCGATGTTACCATTTACACAGAAGGTCAATATGTATTTCTTGTAATCACAGTATTTACGTGCACAGTTAAAATCACTCAAAAGCGGGGAATGCGGCAAAGCTTGACTCGGTTTAAGCGTATGACATTTGGTGCATTCTTTTGAGAATTCTTAAAAGAGTTTTAAAAAATGCTGTAATTTAAGTGATACCATTGTTATGCAGTTAATAGTTCCTAGTGATATTTTTAGCTCTTTTTATTATCGACACAATCTTAATTTCTGATTACGTAGATCGAAAAGTGTTCTTAAAATAAATACAGCTTCCATTTTTAGATGAGGAAGTTGTGGACTGTACTCCAAGATTATTCGTGTTTGACGTTGTAGCGGCTGGCGATATTGAGTCTGAACATTTAATTTATTTTGTTGAATTCTAAATAATTGTTATACAAGTTCCGTTTTCCATTATAATTAGCTCGAATGTCAACAGTTCATGTAATTTAAATATTCAAAAGACAGCTAAACAAAAGAAAAAGCCGCAGAAAGACGTACATTGTCTTGTCACTTTGGCCATTTAGGATTAGCTAACGTTTCATAAACGCTTCTGGAATACGCATACACGGGCTGTTGCGACATTTCCTCAGATTTTTATGCGCCTATATTTCTAAAACACCACAATCGTAGCGCAATCTAGCTATGAATTTGTTTTTTCTTATGGATTTTGTAACCAGCTTTTGTATACTGAAAAGCCTTTATTTACCTTTTGTTATCAAAATGGTCTTTGAGGGGTTAAAGAAGCGTTAAACAACCTGACCATATTGCCCATAAGCAATATCAGGTGAAACCTATTCTTGTTTTGTTCTCTATCAAATTAGTCCATTCAAGTTTATATTCATCGGTGGGTTTGTTAATAGTTCTTCAGCCTTCCTTGCACAATGTTCAAGATTTCTTAGTCCAGCCCAGTATTGAAAGTGTGGTGTCAATATTAAAACTTGTAGCTAATCTGTGTTTTAAGTTTGCATCTCGTATTTTTCATGCGTAATAATAAGCCGAGCTGCTCGTCGATCTTTGTACAACTTCCAGAACAGAATAAAAACTTTAACTAAGCTCATTGCAACCGCAACTGCCAGCAAAGTTACCAACATGATTCCATTACGGTCGGCCTTGTCGGGCAGCTTGTGTTCTCCGCGCCAGAACATTCCAGTGAAGCCTACCACCAGTGCTGGGAACACCGTCAGTGTGTAGGCAGTGTAGCGAACCAAAACGAAACAGTCGACGCAAAACCAGAAAAACATTACGCAGGCGAAGCAGGCCAGGATGATGGTGGTAAGGATGTGTTCTTCCATTTTGACGATATCTTTCAGGATCACTGCCAGGTTTATCAAGGCTACAAACGTGGCCCAAGACGCGTAGAGAGCAAGTCCATTTACTGGCAGCCACTCGGTTGCAACAAAGTCCCTTCTCCATAACCGGCTCTCGATGTGCATCAGCTTGTCCAAGCGACGATACAGCAGCGCCAGGGCGACAAACAGGCACAGTGCGGCAGCAGCCATGAACGCAAATGCCGCCTCCATCATCTCTTTCGTCCATAACATCACCCAACCGAGATTGAAGCCACAAGCGGACAGGAAAAAGACGAAGAAGAACGGTGTTAACACGATTGGGACGCGCGTTCTGCACAGCATAATCAGGGCGAAAAACAGCCACACAATTTGCCAGCCGTACACCGGAGCCCACATCCAGAATGTCCACAGAGACGGAGTGATTTTATCCACCAGGTACCTCGGTTTCTCAAAGATGTACCGAGTGTTGTTGTCGAAGTACTCTTTGAGTGGAGTGTTGGGGCCATATTCACCGAAATAGTGAAATACAGCGGTCAATGCCAACACAAGAAATGAAAAAATGGTCTCAAAAACCAGCAAACATCTATAGTAACCTTCCATCTTGCCGCGGAGGTGAAACTGACTACAAGATGCGTGTAGATTCCCTAAGTTACTATCAAATATCCGGCCGTATTGACCAGCTGTTTTTGAGTGGGTGTGCGAGTCCTGCCAACCGCTTGTATTTACGGTCGCAAAATGTTTTCGAACTCAGTTCCACATCGTTATGCAAATGACTTAGCGCTGCAAACGAACGTTAAGATTGGCGTCCCATTGTGTTCCTGTTTGTTAGCACGCAGGTGCATTCAAAACAACAGGCATAAGTCACCATAAATAGGTTGTGAGCGAATATTTAGACGCAATGGCTTAAAAATTAACATCCTGAATTTTGTGAACGCCGTATCAGAGTTATCTACGCGTATTGACTACTTTCGCTTGCTGAAATAGGTTACAGTATTGTCATTTTATTTATACTTTTTTGTTTCCTTTCATATATTGATTGGTTTCGTAAACATGTACGATTTCGATTTCATTATTCTCACCGAAGATAATGAGATTGCACATGAGATGCAAGATAAATTTCTATTCATGGGAAACAAACCGTTTTGACCTCGAAGACTCGTTGCATATCTCCTGTGGGGACTTATTCATCGAAATCCATCTTTTGTTGTAGTCCTCAGGGCTTTTATGAACACTTGAGATCTCGTGTCTTTTGAATTCTTTATCGGTCTCAACACCACTCAATAATGTTTCAGCTATTGGAATAAGAACATTTATCGAAAGATGGCTATTTTTTGGCGCCAAGACAAAACATAATTCATTGTTTTGTGCTAGTTGACGTTTCTACCTGCTGTGTCCCAGCCGTTGTTTTGCATAAAGAAAGTTTAATTTATCTGCGATCATGGATTATAATTTCGTCTTATCGCAAAGGATATCCCTATCCATACTTAAAGATGCCATTGACGAAATTACTATCGATATACCTATCTACGGCGTGTATTTTGTTTCCTTTCTCATCACGCCACCTGTCACATCACGCGGACGCCGAAGCCCTAACGGTTTGTGAACACCTTTAAAAGACAATTAGCATATGTTTGCATATAATTATCTCATCAGTTTTCGACCTAGTTTCCAATCTCCCCAAGTTTGGGAACGTTCTGCACGTCAATTCTTAGTCTTAAAACTTACGAGCTCACGCCCTAGATTTTTTATATAGTTATGATCCTGTTACAAGGTGCAATTTTTCTAGCAATCGTGGTCTAACACTGACCCCCCCGCAATGGCCAAAACTGTTGCGAGACAAGTTTCTACAGTCGTTGCCAAAAGTAGACACGAGTTGTCTTGAAATTATCTTGCCACTGCAGGTGTGAGACGGTGCAATGTTTTTATGCAACTTGTCACGCAACGTCATGCCATATGCCTTTGCGAGACAAGTTGCATGAAAGCATTATTTCAATAATAGCAGTCACGTGTTGACTGATACTTGTTCCCATGGTAACAGTTGCTATAAATCCTGTCCGCCACATTAGCCGCCATATTGGAATTTACAATTGTATTTTTTCACGTCACTGATTTGTCACAAAATATTTCAGAAACACAATTTGAAAGGAAGTAATTCACACAAATAAATCATTAGACGCGAACAAAATTGAAGGAGTATGTTTATTAAAAATTACAATTTTCTTAAGTTTGATTTAATGAAGAAGGAATTGCGCATAAATCATAAATGATGACGTCTCACTTCTAGAATTAGTGTCAAATGATGTCTTATTAAACTACAGCTATTAAAATCCATGTTAATTGCTTAAAAAACAACAATTTTATGTCTAGAAATCTTATGGGGGTGGGGGGTTGTCAAACTGACTGCTGCTCCTTGCGAGTTGGGGGTTAATGTCTCGCAAATATTGGGTACTAGTAAACATTCCAATCCTAAATGCCTGAAATGCACTGGCAAGCGATCAGCGCTAACTTCTCGTATAGCCCGTGACAGCTTTAGGTTCACAAAAGCCGATTTCAAGTTGGTCTTCAAATCTTAAGCAATCTCACAACATTTCCGGTTTTATGGTGATTGGTGATCATAGCACAATATTTTTTATTTATAACTCATTTCTCAATTGGCCAGCTATTTTAATGGAACGATACAGCTGTATAGTGGTATTATACAACTAGGCAGAATAGAACAGATAGAATGTCACTCCTGGCCTCTCCCCTTGCATCTAAACTCCTTGCAGTTTTCTTGAAAAGTGCCTGCTTAGTGCTTTTGAACAGCCGTAACTTCTCACTGCTTGGCTGGATCGAGACGCGGTGAAAATCTAAATCCACGCTACCTCCCTATTAAAGGGGTTTAACGCGCAGTTTGGCGATCAGCGGATAAGTTCAGACAAGTTCAGATTTTGGAGTTCAGATTGAAAGGATTTCAGAGAGGCTGTCTTGTTAGTACATGGGGAAGCGAGAATCATTCGGGGACTGTTCGAAGGAAGGAGCATCGCTAGCAGGTTTTGTTGGACTGAATATTGCAGAACGTGAGGGGAGTTGCATTACGAGTTGAGCCAGTATTAGGTTTTAGGAGCGTGGTGGCGACATCTACATTGACGAGATTCTCGACTAGTTTATACATCTCAGTGATAAAAGTATCAGAAGCTCCGTGGAAAACTGAAAGATGAAAGCGCCTGAAGGAAATCTGGCTTTCGCTAGCGCTTCTAGTTCAAAAATGCCTGTAAAGAGAAAGCATTTGGGCCTTTTCCGACACAGTGGCAGTTTCACGTGCAAAATGGCCCGTTTTGCATTTTGTACAAAGCACACAACGCCTTAGATTACACAATCGAAACACCGGATCGCGGAAACAGCCTCTTCACTTAGTCGCGAAACAATGTGCAAGGCATGTTAGTTCAGCCAGAATTCACCTGAGGTCCACTGCTAACCACCACCCCCACCCCCCAGACCTCCTCCCAGCAATCGCAAATCGGATGAACTGCACGATGGACGTCCTTAAACATCAGCTTAGATATATTATGCTGTGTATTTCTTTCCAATATTTCATAAAAAATGAATGATAGAGCTTCAGAGTAGAATTTTGAAAGAATAGCTGGAATGTTTGAGGATATTAATTGTGTTTACACTTCCTACAACCATCCGGTCTTCAAACCGCTTTCACAAAAGTGTTAGTACAATAGTGGACCGTACTCGCCGTTCTTGTTTGGTTCTGTGTTGTAGAAGCGACTGTGTCTCAGAGTAGTTCTCGAGTATTTAATGTCGCTCAGAATAAAAGTAGTCGCGGCGTTGCCAGTTACTACCGAAACAGAGGAAAATCCTATCTAATTATTTTGAAATATCGTTTGCTTGCACTAATACATACCTACCTATCAATACCTACCTACGTATCCACCTATCTGCGTACCTACTGACTTATCAATACCTACCTACCTGTACCTATCTACCTACCTACGTACCAACTTACCTATCAATACCTACCTACTTACCCACCTACCTAGCTATATGTACCTACCTACCTACCCACCTACCTACCTTCTTACCTATCATCAGAGAGGACGGCAGGGGTTGGTCACAATGGCCTGAATTTTGGCGTGTTTGGCGTTCGACGTTTCCCGTTTTCTACGCGAGGAGGTGTTTTTTCACGTTTGACAGCACCGTGTTTACATGAAGCTCAAACCAAAAAAGATAGCGGACCTACGGCAAAAGTCAGACGGCTGCCTGACGTTTCCCGTTCGCGGCATACACCATGCTTCAACTCTCTAGTACGCACCTACTTACCTACCTATCTACCTACCGACGTACCTACTCACCTATCACTACCTACCAATACTTACCTATTGACGTACCTACTCACCTATCACTACCTACCAAT
>JANVCK010232733.1:0-10050 GCA_026546655.1 Epizoanthus illoricatus | reverse complement strand
CGGCCCGGGGGCCACCCCAGACGCCCGGGGGGGGGTGGCGGTTATTAGAGGCTGGGGGCTTAATAAATTTTCGTGTTATTTAGATATTCATAACTATCTTTATTCATAATTTTGACATTTGACAATGTCTTTCAACTGCCTGCCAAGAGAAAAATTTCAGCAATTTCAAATAAATTTAGCGACTAATGTATATAATTTTGCAAAACTAAGCAGTTTATGGTCGTAAACGAAACACACCAGTTATGCCATCCACCGCGCGCATTGGTATTTTTATATTGAAACAATTTGTCTGCTTTTTAATGAAGAAAAATACCTCTTTAGGGTGTGGGGGCTTAATAGAGACTGGGGGCTCGTGAGTAACAAAGTCAAAATTCTTCCATATTCCAAAGTCACTACTCAACCAAATAATCACACTGCTATGTCTCTTCAGGGAAAAGAACGAAACTTGCCTCCCAGATTTGGGCGCTGTTTCGAGTATGGAACCCATCTCGAGTACCACGCGATTTGAAAGCATAGTATGATGGTAATGAATAAATAAATCAAGTACAGTCCATTTAATTTGTGGGGGTGGGGGTGGAAGAATGATTTCGTTACAAATTTCAACGAAACAACTGTTTCGTTATTTAAATATACATATGTAGGTTTCCTTGTAGAGAGAGGACAGAGGCAACTCGAGGCACTGCCATAAGGCGGATGTAAAGAGTTCTTGGCCTAAATCCTGTCGGTGTATAACCAACTCCTTACCGTTAATGCGATCTAAAAGTGCAATACCCCTCCCCTCCCCGGCGCTGGGTGTCTAACACTACTGTTGCCGGGACAGCGGAGCGTCATTTGAAGTTGGGATGGGCCAGAACGTATGGCCTTGCGAGCGCCAAAACATACTTTTAAAGTTTTGAATCTCTTTATATGTTTCATTGTACATGGTTGTTACAGTGATTTTCCACAGCAAACTGATATTGCATATTTTTGGCGAGATTTAGTTCCTTCTTTGGTTAGGGTTAATTTCGCGCAAAATGAAAAACTGCAAATCTTTCCTTTGTATTCATTGATGGAACAGATAGTATTGTTTTCTAAGTGCAAATAAAATTACACTCAAGAAAAAGGCTACCATTTTCCTGTAAAATCTACTGTTAAAATTCTTTTACTTTTTGTGTGTCTGCTGGTTTTAGTAGTTTCTAAACATGACTCGTCTCTTGACGATATCGCAAAAATTTATTCCATCGGGATAAAATGATGAGTCTTTCTAAATCTAGCGCAAGAATTGAATCCCACAAAACCCCTAATTTCTTACATCCGTAAAATTTTCATGCTATTCAGCAGTAGCAAAGAAGCAGAGCTACAACCAGGGATTGACTGTTCTTCCAACCTGAATTGACAAAAACACCCCAAGTAATGAAAATACCGTACACTCAACTCTACATTTTCAAATTATTTTATTAACAAAACTCTACGTGGTTCCCACTATACAAAGCACTCTACATTCGGGCACTGCGATAGCTACCGAACATATATGCATTTATGTACACGTACAAATATTCAGTACTAAAATTGTAAAATACAACTATGATTTTAGTCAATGTTTTCGAATCGGTATTTTCTTATCCCTTCGAGTCCCATGAATATTTTTAAGCCTCACGATGAGTACAATCTTAAAGAACCATATCTTTGCCCTGCTAAAGATAATTTTGATAAAATAAAATTAAAAACGTTTCATAACTTTTGAACCAGTTGACCAAGTAGCATGATGTGACCATTTATTTTGATTTTGCATCTTTGTAAGAGTACGATAGTTTGGTTTATCCATTTCTTACAACTGAAGAGTTGAAAATTCCCACCAAGCCTAACTTCTGAGCCAGTTGATGAAAACCCATACCATAACCATTCATTTTACGTCTCTTGAAGAGTAGGAGAGTTTGGTATTACTTCTTTCTGAAACTTAAGAGTTGGAAACTCTAGAAATTCGAGTTTGATACTTTAGCAGGGCAAACGATAATACGTTCAATGTCAGCTTCTGGCAAACGATATCTAAAATTGGACCAAAGGGGTTAACTTATAACGCCGTAAAATCCCGAATATAAGACCCGCCGCTTCCAATACCCCCGGTCAGTATAACCCCACCTGCATGAGTCAGGTACCGTTCGGGGAAGCTATGCCCTCCCCTAAACACTTTGCGTTTGTTTTTCTTGTTTTTAGGCTAGTTCCCGAGCATTTCGCGTCCGGCAGGTTTCTTTATTGATTATTCTCTGTGAATTTGAATTGTAGTAATTCTCCTTACGAGAATTACTTACTTACGAGAATTATAAGTTCAGGGCTTATAAGCGGGATTTTATAGAATCTTCTAAAAGATCATTCATTAATCATTGACTTGCTGTCGACAATACAGCAGGATTTGCTAGCTAAAACCTAAAAACAATTACTATCTAGCCTGCATTGCAGACGTCCCGCAACGCAGGCTATTACTATCACGTACAAAACGTTTTCGGCTCACGGGATGCTATTGTCCTTTCTTACTACAATAAATAAGAATACAAAATATCATACGGGTTGCAAAAATGAAATACACTGTAGTGTTGATAAAATGGAAACCATAACGCTTGCAAAGCATCTTGCTTTCACATGCGCCTTTAAGAACGGTTTCTCTTTGATACTAGGCCCAGACTCCAAAATTCGCTTCAGATCAACTGGGACAAGCGTTATTCCCATATCTACAAACGATTTGTCTAGTAACGCTGTGTAAGCAAACAACCTTGGTATTCTGATCCGACCTAGGATCCCTCCAACCAGCCAGGTTTCCATTTCTCTCGCGCATTACGATGGCACCTTTGTTGTCCCCACAAATAAGGTGTATGGAGAGAGTTGGTAATGCACTGAAACGACTGGCGAATTCCCCGGCAGTTATAACTCGTTCTATAACAACTACGTCTTCCACTGACAATGGATAACATCTCCCGGCTCTTGTTATCGTTACCTTTTACGTTCAAAACTGGACCACGTAAAAACTATGAAATTAGATTGTTACTCCTAAAACATATGCATAAACTGACATTCTGGGATTCACCACTGAGTGTTCTTGTTGATCCCAAAATATTTCTTTTCTTAAGCTTTCCACGCCATACCAGTGAACATGCTGGTCGGTTCCAGGGTAAACTTCCCTCAACAAGGTGCGTCTCTACCTTAACAAGATAAAGTCACACAAAGGTTGCTAATGCAGGATTCTCCGCGTCTTGTGGTGGGTTCTTCTTGTCATGGTCGCCGTATTCCTCGATGAACGATCCATCTTCGTTAAACTGGGGCCCCTCCCCATAGTCATCCAAAGAATCTCTGTCTGACTCGGCTGACAAGCTGGGTCTATCCAGGGATCCCTGACTTGTATATGGGGGCGGATGTTCATGTTCAGAACTGTAGGATGAACACATGACAATTACATGTAACATAACTGATTAGAGGCACAAGAGAATGAGCTGTGACATGGATCAAAACAGCTTACCAAATATTGTAGCAGCAACATTTTCGGTACGAGTAATGCATATTCATTGTTGATTTGATGAATGAATTACTTTTTCCCATAACAGTAATAGGCTAACATGCTACAGGTGTTTTCCATGAGTTTCCCAGGGCAGAAAATATTTTCTTCCAGGAACCTGTCCTCTATTATTCAGGGCAATAGCAGTGCAAATGTCTGCAAAACCATCAGTCCAGATGTACATTTTGCTGGAACTGTTTCCAAGTCATTTATTATTTTACCAAAATACTAGTAACAGTTTGTGCAAGCCCTGACTTGTTTTCTTCAAACATTTTATCTATAAAATGTCAGGAGTAGATGAAGAAAACCCGTTTTTCCAGGCGTTTTCTAGGAATTCAAGGAGTAGTGCGAACCTTGCTATACAGTGGGGGGAAGACGACAAATGGAACTTTGAAATTCTCTACAGTGTTCGTAATTAACCTACTAGCTTCGGGAGACCTCACAAACTGCGCATGGGTAACAACAAACAGCGTCACCGTTCAAGTGAAAGTTCTTAATTATAACTGACAATAGGCGACTCCACACTAGATTCCAAGATTGCTAAGGAAAATTTCAAGTCAAGTAAGTTTTCTTATGCTAATAAAGAATTGCCAGGTTTCAAGAATTGGAAGATTCAACGGAGCAGAGCCGGCCAGGTTGGTGGCTTTCCACGTGCAGTTTGTTTCACGCCACGTACTTCAGACAATTTTATTTTGCCCACAATAGACGAAACTTGTCAGAGTTAATTAGGCACTTTGTTTAAAATTCTCACAATAGACGAAACTTCTCAGTTTTAAATGGGCTCTTTGTTTAAGTTCGCCAAGACGATCCTAAGTCGAGTTTTTTCTTTACTTGAGTTTTACTTGAATCCTTTAAATTTGCCGACCTTGATGATATGCCAAGAAAAATGACCTATTTTTTTTAATTAGGCCTTTACACACATTTTTCGTGCTAAGTAAAACTTAAAGTTTTAAACTTAAACTTAAAGTTTTACTTAGGAGCCTAGTGTAAAGTCACATAATGTTTCTTAAAATTGAGGAGATGTCATAACTTCTCAACATATGGGCAAATGACAAAGCATTATCACTCAAATAAAATCTCTTAATGGTTACTATTCTTGCAGCAGTTTTTGTATTTTAGTGCACTAGATCCTACTTCTTGCAAACAACAACAGTAGCAACAATTATTAAATACATAACATCAAGAATGCATTTATATATTGGCCTGGCCGCAATTAGCCTAACAGTTCTACTTAAGGTGAGAGCAATGAACACACACATCTTACTTTGTAGACTGCAAAACAGTCCCTTCCTTCGCGAGAATCCGAAAATCGGACAGTCCAAGCGAGTTTTGGCCGCGCGATTTCTTTCTTTCTCTCCCCAATCTCCCACTTCACGACCGCGCGCCAAAACTCGCTCGGACTTCCCGATTTTCGGATTCTGGCGAAGGAAGTTGCTGTTTTGCGGTCTACTTACTTTGCAAAAGGAAGAAACTTATCTGTAATACTAATAAAAACAATTGTGGCATTTGCACTGACGTGATTACAAATGTAACTTACAGTCTATGATTCGCACCGTCCTCTTCATCTTCAGGAAAGTTGGGTATCATCTTTGCTCTCTCTTTCTCCCTCTTATCAACTACAAAAATGATAATAACAAGAGCGATTGGTAAAACAGAACAAAGAGGACCCGTGTAATCTTATTTGATTAGAGTTATTTCCTAACAGAAAATAGCTTTAGAAAGTTGGAACTGAAGGGACTCAACTAAACCTAAAATCCTTGATGCGTCTTCCTTGTACAAAAGAATCTTTCTATGCCCGCCCACCGGTAGAAGGTGAAATCAAACCAAGCATTAAAAGGAGCTCATGGAACTCTAGCATTTTCAAACCCACTAACACTAATGTTCTCTACACGAAATATTTGAATGGAAGTATCTCGAAGACATGCCAAATGTTAGTGAATCAAGAATGTCCGAGCAAGGCAACAGGAATTCAACTTAAAGATGCCACTGTGATGCTGTTAATAAATGATGAAAAGAATGTGGTGGACCAACAGTTAGCACTGCGAATAAAGGTAGTTTAGCTTCAAGTGAAAGTGACGCACAGTGGATTAATGTGTGACATGTTACTGCCGTTAAAGTGGAAGTGCAACTAGGGCACTGTGATGTTATAACTGAACAAACATGTTTGCTGTCTCTGTTCAGCTGGACCTGCAATGGAAGTTCTGTGATTTAATCTGCAAGTGTAGCTTGGTCTCTGTAGTATAACGTGGACATGCTGCTGGAGTACTGTGAGTTACAGAAGTGCAATTGAAGTACAACTGATGTCTTTTGTACTTGCAAGTGCAACGTTGTATTGTAATATCACGTGCTATTGAAGCACTGTGAGCAAAAAAAGTGCAACTGGAACACTTTTGGAATTGTGAAAGTACAATTGGAATACTATAGGCTGTGGAACTCCTTAGGGCTTTTGAAACTCCGCGACTTTCCCTGACTTTTTCCATGTTTTTTACGTGTTCCATGATCAAATGTTGGCCAAGGTTGTTTGACATTGTCAAAAACTCTTTTTGGTTTGCGATATTTTCCAGCGCCATGGAGCAGTAACCACATTTAACAATGAAAATACGTGGTACTTTGAGAAATAAAGCATTTATTGTGTACCCAAAGCTCAAATGTTTTATACAGAAAAACCCCAACTAATCAGAGAAATACTTTTGTACAATGAACGTGGTCTTTCACGACTTTCCATGACCCAAACTAAAAAATTCCATGACTTTCCAGGCCTGGAAAGTGAAATTCCCAAGTTCCATGACTTTCCAGGTTTTCCATGACCTGAACGAACCTTGGGAAGTGCAATTTTAGTACTGTATTATAAACTGAAAGTTTAACTCGTGCTCTGTGGTTAACGTGGAGGTGCATCTTGGGCGCTGTGTATAATGAAGTGTAGTTGAGGGTTAGATAAAGAAGTGCAACCGAAGCACTCGGTAGTTGCAACTGAAGCGCTATGGTTTTACGTAGCAATGCAATTTATGCATTGTTGTAACTAGGCAACTGTTATTCCATTGGGAAATGAAATGGGACACAGATAAATTTTGAATGGCTGTCGGATAACTGTGCCTTATTGAGAAGCAAAACTCTTCAGTTTAACTCGAATCAAAAGTACAGCTGGTATATCTTGCTTTAACTTGTAATCTGCGATTTTGTTTTGGAATAAAACTAAGCGGTGGAACTAGAATCGGTTATAGAAGTGAAACTGATTAGTGGAAACGGAACTGGGTGGTGTTCGTGGAATGGAAATATTAACTGGATGGTGGAAGTGAAACTTGGAAGGGGAAGTGAAATTGGGTGTGGAAGTGCAACTACGTGATAGGTAGTGAAATGGAACTTAGCACTGGAGTAAAACTGAATGGTGCATGTGGCACTGGTCGATGTAAATGAAACTTGAATAAATGAAGTGGAACAAAACTGGGCAGTGAAGTGGAAATGGATAATAGAAGTGGAACTTGTTGGTGCAAAACTCGCGTGGAAGTTGAACTGGGAAAATGTTATTTACATTCTGAAAGTAGCAGCATTAGGGTAACTGGAAATACTAATTACCAACGTCTTCAAACCCAGTGACTATGTAAAGGAGTAGCTACTGATTATTTTACAAACAGCATGTATCGCTATTCCTTAATATTATATTAACAAACCTCTCACCTGGATATTTGGCTCCACGTTTCTTCGTCACAAGAACAAGGATGAGCAATGCCAGCAAGAGGATGAAAATGATCACAAGGAGAGCAATGAACCAAGCCGATGCATAGAATGGTGATGCCTCACGTTTCCCAGCCTCTGTAAACGAACACAATTCGTTGTCCGAAACGTTTTAAAACACTTATGACGCTGAAGTGTCAGTCTTAGTTGGAAACATCAACTGGCAAGCAACGGAAACAAGTGCAGCAAAGTAGGCGAGCACAGCACCACGATAAAAGACCGACTGAAGAAACACACCAAACATGACAATTGTCTAAAAAACACACAACACTGACTTTAAAACAGCCACGAATGCATGCCTGTATCTTAAAACTGCTACGGCTGATTTTTCCTGTGGTGTTAGTTAGCAACAAAGACTTTGTTAATGCATAATGCTGAAAATATCTGAATATTGTATTTAGTAGATCGTTAGGCTTGTGCAAGATAAGTATCAGCGATCATAGAAGTGTAGAAACATTCTTGAAATCTGGCAGTCATTGTGCTATCGAACAGTGCAGTACCACAAGCACGAACCATCTACGAACAAGCCCAGAGACTAGAAATACACATTACAATCTGCATTATGTTAATAATCTACCTTCTCATTAACAATACTTACAAGCTAGGTTACATATAAATTACAATTCTTCAACACAACTATGATTTTTGAAGAAATTACAGGGACTGAAGTCAAGCAACTCAGGACCTTTGTATCATCGGCCATGGGCGTTACGATAGTAAATTTGTATCTCTTAGCTCTTAGAAATACTGTTTTATGGATGAAATTGCATGGGTCGTGGACTGGTAATATATATCCGCCACATACAAACGTTTAAACATTCATTCCTCCAAAGAAACACTTTCAAAACTATTTCTCCCAAGTACATCCCATAATCCACATATCTTTCTAAATTACATAGTGAGACATATACAAGGAACTATTAGAAAACTCCTTCAGTTCTCCACCACACGTACCGACAACACCAGGGACAGGTCGCCCATCAACCGGATTGCTTTGTGGGCCAGAGCCTTCCGCATTCTTGCCAACTGTCCGAAACTCATGCAGTGAGTTGGGAAGGTCCGGGATCTCAATCCAGCGCTGCTTAAAAGTATGTTGCCAGGAAGTTTCTTTGTATTCTGGAGGTGAAACTGATGTTGTGTCACTCTCCTGTGGAACTGTGAAGCAAAACAAAACAATATATGGTTGATGAATAGGACTCACTGAAAGAAATATATTTTCTGCCTGAAATATAGTAAAAAATTAGAAGATGTCACAGATATATAACCAACGCCCAGAAATGACAAAATGATATATCACTTACTCAGGCAATGCACAGCCTTGGATTCCTGAAAGATAGAGTATCTTTCGAAATCAACAACCCAACAAGTGGCAAAACACAACACGCTACCATTCGAATCAACGCAAGTTGATGAGTACTATAAACTCTTTGAATGCCAAGAGTATCTTTCGGAACTGAGGAAGTTGACATAATTTCCAGGACATGAGCAACAACACAGAGTGTGAACAAATTAGGCCTCTTGATGAGTACTAGAAACTCTTTACATCTCGAGAGTACCTTTCAAAACTTAGTGAGTTGTCTTTGCTGAGAGCACAGGGTGTGACCATACAAATGAGATGTCTTGACGAATACTGTCTTAAAATCCTTTGAGTCCTGAGAGTGCCTTTCGAAACTGAGCGAGGTGTTACAACGTCCTAACAAATGGGCAAAGACACAAACTGTGTGACCATTCAAATGAAAGTTCTGGATGAGTAGTATTCCAGTACTGTTTTGTGTTTTAATTCACTGAATCCCACTTCTTTAAAACAAAAGATATAACTGCACGACAACACATGGACAAAATCAAAAAGTGTGACCATTCAAGTGAAGGCTCATACTGAGTAAATATCAAACCTTTGAGTTCTGAAATGTACTAACCACTTAACGCAAGATCAAATTAAAAAAATGATCAAATAAAAACCATAACTGATAATTGACAATATAGGAATGTTTGAGTTTTAATATTCTAAATAAGACACTTTCAAAACACTAAACTACGAAGACCTTTTGTTTTCGTCAACTTACTCTTTTCTCTGTACTTGACCATAAATTGCACTGGATAACCTCCGCCCTCACCATACTCAAAGGTAACATTGATTGAAGTAGTTGATGCACCTCTCACGGTAGGGAGAGCAGGTTTTGCAGGCGCTGTATCGGAAATAAAATTATTATCAGCTTCATATTTGCACTCTAATTAGTATCAGACTTTTTACTGTTACAGTGCCATTTACATAACTTTAATTCTTGCTCTGCTAGAGACAATTTCACTAAAACTGAGGATGTTCTAACTTTGGAACCATTTGATGAAACCCCTTAATATTACCATTCATTTTGTAGCTCTTGAGGGGTACAAATGTTTGGTGATACTTGTTTCTAACAATTTTGAAATTGAGAATTTTTGTAAAATTTAAATATTTTGGTATTTGACAATTCAGCAGGACAAGTGTTATTAAACCATTCGCCCCTTTCACAAATCCTACAATGCATCTTGTTTTCGGGAAGTTCCGGTTTCTCAGGATCTACTAAACAGTAGCCACCGTTTGTGTACTGTTTAGTACACCGGAAATTCCTGAAAAAGAGGTGCATTGTGGGATTTGTACAATCAGTGAATACACGGCTTTTATAGGATGGTCAAAATAGTTTACACTGTATTCATTAAGCAAAATAAAACAGCTGTGAGTGTCTATAAACTGTGATATAAACACACCGGCAGTTGTAGAGCACGAGAGAAGTTTAAGAGGAACACGAGGCGAAGCC
>JANVCK010232711.1:0-10051 GCA_026546655.1 Epizoanthus illoricatus | reverse complement strand
AATGAATGAATGAATGAATGCATGCATGCATGCATGCATGCATGCATGTATGTATGTATGTATGTATGTATGTATGTATGTATTCATTGCCTGGTTATCGCAGAATATTAACTTATGTTTGCAGTGATAGAATGAAGTTGCATCAAAGTGCAATGACAGCGAAGGCGAGTTTACGTTAACTATGGGTAGTCGCATTGGGCACAACATTCAAAATCGCTATAATATATTTAAACTGAACATGAGATAACACGGTTGTTACCACCGCAAATATAGAAAACAGATTTTTTAAAATGTTATACATTTCAAAGCCGCACGAATGGGAATTTGGTTGAACTTTGGCTGGCGCTTGTGAAAAAAACTTACAAGACACAACAGAAACAAAACTGCAATCATAGAGTTTGAAGTATTCTTGGTGTAAATATTGGAAGATTTGAAACACTACCGGTCAGCTTTTTATCGCGTTGGATTTGGCTTATTTTCAACCGTTTTTGAAATGTGAAAAGTGAGTCTACTAACACGAGGCTCAGGTCATTCATAAATAACAACAAATAAAAATAAAACCATATGTCGGCTAAGGAAGGACCAATATTTACAGTTACACTTGGGAAAAATCCATAGTGATGTATATGTTTGTGCATTGAGCGGCCGAAAAGTGTAAAATTCCGAGTTCTCACAAAGTGAAATCTGAGCTTCCGGTGCGATGACCGTTTTATGCGGATTTCTTCCGTTATATTGAAAATTTAAAAAAACCAACCCCAATTCGTTCAGTTTCTTACCTAGCCCTATCAACTGACAAAGTATGAGCAAAATCGATTTTTTGACCGTGGCCACCTTTTCTTTGATTTTTACTGATATTCACTCTTAAGGACACAAAAAATAAAAAAACCAAACACAGTTTATGCCTGCAAATGATGCTGAAATTAACAAGGTGACAACTGATGGCGGGACCTCTTGAAGCAAAAGCGTTGGGCCGGAAATACCGCGCTTGTATTCGCTTGCAAAAACGAATTATGAAAAACTAATTGCATCATCATTTATAAGCTTTCCACTGATATATAGGTTTGCGGGTATCCAATGCATATTAATAGAGTTACAGACTGATATAAAAAAGAGCACTTAAACTATACAGTAACCTTAAGAAAAACTAAAAGTTCTTTGAGAAAGAGAACAAGAAAAAGAAAACTGCAGTGGGGCATTTACATGTAGACCGCCTTTTAAATAAACAAGGCCAGTAGCAAGAAAATCTTGCTCAAATATATTTGTTCTTCTAGATTAGCGAAGAACTAAACACGAACTAAGATATACAAACTGCATCCAATGGTTTTCTCTACCTGGGATTGAGTTATTGAGCTTCAAACCCGCTCATTAGCAAATTTTGGACTTTGAAGTAGGATAAGTAAGAAACTATTCTAACGGATGCAGTTTGTTTCATCTATTTGAATCGATGGACAATCAAAACAGCGCTTTACTTCAGACCAGAAAACAAAAAAGGGTTGCCTGTGGAGTGGAGCGTGTTCTACTCACTCTAATGACTTTGCTGTAATTCTAACATGCATGGCGACAGTTAAATTTAGCACGTATTGGGTGAAAATGTTTTGGAGTAAATGATTTTGCACGTTCAAGGGGAAATTTTAAGATTTTGAGGTCAGGTGTTCGTGCACTGAGTGTTTATTGGTTCATTAACTACATATTTGTCGCGCATTGCGTGAAATGCTAAACTTTCGCTCATAGGTCAAAATTAACAACATAATTATTGTTCATTGCACAACAAAAATGCATAGTTTCTTTTAAAACCAACAGTTCCGTTTGAAAATGACAATTGTTATATACACATTAAACAATATTGTATGTGTGAGCGCAGTTGGCTCAGTCAATAAGATCTCTGACTCCCAACCAGAAGGTCCCGGGTTAAATCCCCGGCCTTGCCAAAGGTTGAAAATTTGCGCAACCTTCTTTCGCCACACTGTCTGTGAACAGGGACGTTAAGCTGTTGGTCTAGTCTCTCGACGTTCTATCGGGGAACTTAAAGAACCCACTCACTTGTCGATAAGAGTAGGTTAATGCCAGTTTTGTGGTCTGTCACCTTGTCTCTACTGATATATGTTACTGGATGATAATATTGCCGGTAATGCGTATTTGAACATACAGTACATGTACACATAGTGTACAATACAAATGCATTACCATTACCAATGATAATTAAGGCGCTGTTACACTGTGCAATTTTCTCAACAACTTGTCTCGCACTGGTTGAAAACGTATCGGTGCAGTTGCCGAGGTGAGATGTTACACTGTGCAACGCGATCAGCAACTTGCAACGATTTATGACGAGAGAGGTTGGGGAGAAATCGATTACAAAGACCTGTGCATGTGCTCTTGATCGCGATTGGGAAGAAATTGCAATATAAATTGCTGGAGGGGTGTTGCACTGTGCAACAGCACTTGAAAGTTGCTGCAATCGTTGAGAAAAGTAGAACTGAGTTCTACTTTGTGCAACGTTGCGTGCAACAAAAGAAATTGCGAGACTAGTTGCTGAGGTACCCTGTTACACTGTGCAATTCTTCAGCAACTTGTCACAGTGTAACAGCACCTTTAATATCTTGCATGTTGTTTTACTTTACTTGTATATATAACTCACATTTCCTTGTGGCTTGATAACTTCCACTTGTTATCTTGTGCAACATAAGCCTAACAAGTGATGGGAATTCATTAACACTTTCATGTTGAGTAATCAGTAAAAGTTCTAATCATGCAAACTTGAACTACAAACATTGAAACGTAACTGCAATACCCACATACTTGTGTATACACTCAAATATAATACAATTCTTGTGAATAAATGGTCTGTATAATTGGTCTACAGGGTATAACAAAAGCCATTGTAATTTGGCTTAATTTTACTATGATTTCACACAACAATTACTACTATTGACATGTACATGTCATGCATGTACAGTTATATACACTGTATGTGCATTCTGCACCCATGTTATAATTACAATACACTGGTTCTGGTACATGTACATGTACTTGTAAAACCTATGTTGAAACTGCAATTGAATAGTATTGGTTAGCTGATTGACCCCTATGTTCCCCTTTTCTGTTCACTGCCCCTTCCTCCTTTACTGGTTCTAAGTCTGGTACAAAACATTAGGATAATTCTGTGATACTGTGTCATTTGTTTCTCACTCGTGCTGAAGGCCACGAGTTATAAAACGGGCTTTGCCATTTCTCTTTTGTGTCATTATTGTCCATTCTTGCATATTGTATGCATGTGCTACGGAAGTTCATCAACAGCTGAATGATGCGAAGGACTACGCTTCCGATGCAGACTACTTAAGCAGAGCTGTGGAGTGAATACAGACATTGAACTGCCCTTCACACTATCGTTATTTAGACAAGTTTTTGTTCAAGGCAGAAATTTTGCAAATTTCTTCTCTGAGAGGGGGTTACATGTATGGTACAAAAATTGTCTAGTTTTGTTGTTAATACTGGTAGTCTGTTCCAGAACATTCCTTAGAACTGGCCAGAACATTCTATAAAACTTTCTAGAACACTAAAGAACACCGACTCATGTTTGGAACATTCTAGAATCTTATAGAATGCCGAGTCATCATTAGCAAGTAAATATATATATAATTTCCTAAAATGGCATAGTATGATGTAATGTTGCTACAATAGATTTTCTGTAACATTCTGGAGGTTTGAGCTAAAAGAATATAAGCAGGAATTTTCGTTAGTCGGTGAGTGAGTGAATGAGTGAGTTTATAGCAGTGAGTAATTGGATCCAGTCTAGAAGCAGTGTGGTCAAGTGTTGAAGTTGGAGTATTGTACTCTGGAACATGTGTTGCGATTGAGCCAAGTCAAGTGTGACGTGTACTTTGGAGAAGATTAAACCTGTTTGTTGCTGTTATATCGAGTCTTGTACATACATACAACCTGCTTCGCATCGAAACTCGTAACAAGCAGTATTGTCGAGCGTTATAGATACTAATGACCCACACATTATCTTTGGTTGTGAATCCAAACTGTACCCTGATGATCTAACCTATTCATGTTTTTCACCGATTACACAGTACTCTGGACAGAACGTTTTCATTCTTGTGGCAGTGGCATTTTTATAGTTGTTTTAAAAAACACCATTCCTGCCACTGAACTACTAGAACTGGCTACCAACTCAGAAGATGAATCACTGTGGATCTCCATACATGTACATATCCCTAAGCAAATGGAAATATATCTGTGTGTATTCTACAAACCTCCTACATGTATAGCACCCCCGATTCGCCTGGATTACCTGAGTGAGTCCATGCTAAAGTGTTTGACAAGAACAGGAAAACACATCTGAAAATTGTGCGGAAACATAGATTGAATCTCCTCGCAGAGAAGTTAAGGAATCGGCAAATGAGTTCTTCTCATCCTGTCCTGACAGGTCTGAGGAGGATAACTGGGCATTCTTTAAGCAAAACCTCTCGAAAGCAATTGACAATCATGTTACATAAAAAACCCAGATCTAAAGCTTCTCTCCCTTGGATGACAAGAGCAATGAAGTGGCAGATGAGAAAACGGGGCACTAAAATAGGTCACATGGTACACTCTCACTGGGCAAATATCAGGCAATACCCCTCTTCTGATTTCAACATCCCTCCAGTGAAGAAAATCAAACCAAAAAGTGACTGTTCTTCACCTCTGTTTCTCCTCCGATATAAAAACAGTAAAGACAAACGACAAAAAACAAATTTGTATTCACTGATTTCTTTAATATTTCTTATTGGAACAAGATCGACGTACTAGACAGGAAACAATAAAAATTGTCAAAATCCGCGAACCGAAAGATTAAACACAACATTCTTGAGTTTGTTACTCAGCGTAACTCAAATGAAGATAGCAGAAAATATTGTAGCCAAAACCTGTGTTTACAGAATGTGGACAAAAAGTATAGATGTTTAAAAGCTTTCAAACGAATTATTCAAACATTCCTTACCTTAAACCTTTTCGCCCAAAATTATTTAGCTTGAAGAACTGCGACAGCGATCAAAGCAGTCGTCCAATATTGTCAGCTGAACTTTTAGTATTTGATCTTTAATTCTAGCAGGGCCACTATCAAACTTGTTAAATGGTCTCTACTGATATTGCCAAACCAAAGTCTTTTCGCTTTAGCATCACTAGATCAATGACAGTGAATGATTCCATCACGGATTCGTTGAGTCGTTCTATATTGTCTTGACTCCTCGTATGTTTTCCAGTTCTCGTCTTCAATTTTTTGTCCTCTCGCCGAAAGAGAACAAACAGAACCAATATCTTACTTTCCAAACGATCAATCCCAATTTTGCAGCATTTTAAAACGTATTTCTCTCAACTTTTGAAATTAAACTTCTGTTCAACAGGCAACAAAACTTTGTCTTTGTGAATTATAGCGCTGATCTCGAATGACAGCAAGTACCTCTCTTATCCAATCACGATTCAAATAAGCGTGATGATAACCCGTCACACGTACATGCTATGACACTTTATTGGCTTTCACACTGAATTTGCTCGAACTGAAAACTACGAATTATGTACATGTTGGGTTATAAAATAAAGAAACCCTTTTCTCGCTCACTGGTCTATGGGACGATATTCTGCCCCTGGTTAGGAGATGGCCCTCAAAACTTCACAGTTGCCCGCTTCGCTTCTCCGGACATATTTTCGTTTTTCTGACCATCTCTCAGCCGCGGGCAGAATATCATCCGATAGACTAGATGCCAAAAGGGGTTTATTCACTAAATATTTTCCAACAGAGTTATAACTTGGGTGTTCTCCCTACAGACATGGTGATCCCTGTTCACAAGAAGGCCAAGAAAAAGATCACTTAGAAATATACATATATTTTCAGAAAATCCCAGAAACCAAGGGGCAGACTGCCAAAGATGTTATCATGGACATCTTGAAAAAACAAAAGGGGAATTGAAACAAGACAAATGAGGTTCCATGCAGTCCACTGCCTCGGAAGAGGAGTTTGCAAACGAATCAGACCCATCATAGTCCGCTTCGTGTGTTGGGAGGACAAGGGCATGGTGTTAGGGAAGAGGAGATTTCTGAAGGAAAGTTTAAACTATGACAATGCTTACATAACCCCATACTATCCGAATATTCAGAAAGAAAGGGCATTGATAAGAGTAATGAAGAAGGCACAGCAACAGGGGTCATTGAGAGCGAAAGTTTTGGGTCGCCAGTTAATCATCTATCATAACAAATACACCATGGAGACAATTCCTGATGCATATAAACAGTAAGATATAAATTATCTAGCTTCGAGCTGAAGACAAGAAGCAAGAAACAAACTGTAAGCAAAAATATTTTGAGTACGAAATTCAGATGAATAAGAACATTAGAATATATAGGAACCAATATTTGCACATTGACGATTGTCCCAATTTGAACTTAACTGTGCCTTTTTCCGATGCGGAAGGTTAAAAAATATAGTGAAAGAATGCCTAGAAGCCTAAGGGCATTCGGTCTCTGATGTTTGAGGAAAATGCAAAACGCTGTTCTGAAAGGTTTCTGGTGAGGTACAGTGATCCCCAATACATGTAGAAACTTTTAGATTCTGATAATGTACTACAGTACTGGTACTACGTTTTGCAAGCGAAATTCGACGAATTTCGGGTATTGCTGTCTCGTGAAACTTCGCCAAAATTTTGGTCGACATTTCGGTAAATTTCGTTTGTCATGAATAGTCAAATATTCATATCAAATGAAAGTTCATGCGAAAGTTCGTGCGAAAGTTCGTGCGAAAGTTCTTGCGAAAGTTAGTGTGAAATTTTGAGCGAAGTTTCAGCCGAACGTACTAAGTGCACTGTGAAACGGAAGAGCTGTGAACTAAGATCACTGTAATTGTAACATAACGGGCTGTAACGTTGCATCGAATGTGTGTTAATGCATGAAACACTAAAAGTTTTCAAACTAAAACTTCGCTGATAAATTTTAAGAATACTGAAAAGATACTTCTCTCTTCATGTACACAAAATATTCTCCCCTCTGTTCATTTCCAAACAAGTTGATGCAGGAACAACAAGTGAACTCAATTCAGAGACATTTGATGCATGCCGTGCCGCCAATTGACTTCTGAATGTTCTGGTTGAAAGGAACAAGCAAATTATTCGCGAATCAAAAAATGTAAACACAAGTCACAAACAGTTGGTCAAACTCTCAATCACGATCTCGAATGATCACGATCTATAATAACAATAAACCTGTTTAAACAAACCTTGTAAGAACTTAGCTGTTAGATACTTTTCCTTTCAGATATGCTGCAGTGTAGCGTCTTGTTATAAAATGTTGGCATGCCTATGAGCTCCGAGTGTGTTTGATTTTCAACTGAATTCAATGACAAATATACAACTAAAAATGAACACTCTGAACACTAAATCAGGTAAAATAATACATTTTAGTTAATTCCTTCCTTCCAGTGTGGCGGTATATGCTGATTGTTGATTAATAGAATTATAAATGCAGTGCTGGTTTGTATTTGCACGTGACGAAGTAAAACTTTCATTGACACTGGTATGCAAATAACAATTTTTGGTTGCCCAAAAGGCGTTGAGCGGCCCCAATAGTCTGGTCATTGTTCAACCATTGTTTTTCAACCAATCAAAATGTACAGTTCACGACAGCACGATTATTTTTATCCACCTTGTCGATAAGCATGAAGAAGAATAGCACTTCGGAACGGGCGAGGCAAATCGAATGTTCTCAGTTTTGTAATATACTAATAAGTCTCCGTCATGATCATAACCACAGCAAATAAATCATTTAGATCATACAGCATGTTTTCAAGGCAATGAAAGATCTGGCCAATCACCAAAACTAAAGCCAATCTGCAAGTTTGATATTTGCCAAAGTTCATTAGAAACATTGCATTCTCCAATATGTTTGTTGACCGATCGAAAGTTCAAACACACTCCCAGCAGCCACAGGGCAGATTTCACTAAACATTTGTACACTTCACTTCATTTTCTTACCCTTTAAATCTCCAGAGTGAAAGAATGTATTTATTTGAAGAAAAAGAGAAACAAAAATGAACGCAGAGCAAAATGCTGGTCTTTGAGTTTAAAAAGCAACTTTTCTGCATGGGGAAAAACGTCTGCTGTGAACGAGCTTTCAAGTATATTTACGTCATGTATGGGAACATCACATGACTGTGCTAGAACCAATCAGAAAGCGGCATTACATGCTCATACTTTAGGCATTCGCATGATTCGATCCTAAAGCAAATTAGTTTTAAAATATGGCTTGAAAATATGTGTAGCCTGTCCGCAGACGATTATTTGCGGGCAGGCTAAAATATGTGTTGGTATTTTAAAATGTAAATGACTAGTTTGCATTTGAATCTTCCAACTTACAACACACTGAGGTTGTAGACATATTTATATGAAATACAGCTTCGGTATCAGCAAAGTGAGATGTTCGCATGTTCAGCATCGTCGATTTCGTTTTGTAAATTTAATTCATACACACACATGAACTTCGAGGTTTGTATAAAAACTTTCAGATTCTTTGTTCCTTTGTTCCAGCTTTACACAAATGTAATTGAGGATTGTTTTGGATTCAACCGGAATCCGGTTACAGGTTTCTCCAAAGTTCCGTTTCATTGAACGATCAGCGAATCGAGATTTATAGTTTTCTGTCTCGCACGTGGGTGTTTTGGAGCGTGCATGAGACGAAATTGAGTCAAGAAGATTGCAATGACGGGAAAAGACCTGGGCGATCCAGGTATTAAATAAAGTGCATTTTATGTTGTGTTTTTCTCTTTTATGTCCTTTATGCATGGTGTTGAATACTAGGGCATTGGCTTGGATAATGTCTCAAGTTTTGCAGTCACTACAACTCGTTTTAAATTGTACAATATATTAACTAAATTTTGGCACTCAACTCACTCAAAGACAATGCTGTAGACTTCATCTACAGCGACTTTCTGTCGTCAATGGTTTTATTTGTCCACGCTTACTAGTTCTCTGATTGATATATAAAGACTATTAAATGATCTTTGACTTTATTTATTTTAGTTGGTTGACCCCTGGCCGCCTTAGCTTACCTCTGCGTAGTGCCATGTAGATCCAGAAAAACTGTTTGATATGTATGTACCGTACTGTCAAAATAAATAAATAATACTGATCTGTGGCCACTGCAGAAATTTTTTTAAAAAAGGGGAAACTCACCGCTCGAAGATTTTAGTCTGTTTGCAGCTTTTTTACCTCTTCGAAGGCGAGGTTAATCTGTAATAGGTTTTCGTTGTTCAGCCACAAAAATGACATTTAAAAGTAGCGCGGAAATAACAAAGCGTGACTGGTGGACAGAGCGAAGGCTATTGTTACTCTGACCAATGCAACAGATAAAAGGACAATAGCGTTTTAGACAACCAATAACTTTCTAGCAAATGGCAAAAGGTAATTGGTGGACCAATAGAAAGGCTATTGTTATTCTGACCAATGAAGCAGAATAAAGGACAATAAGATTTTGGACAACCAATAACAGTTAAGCAACGGATAGTCCAAAATGTTTGCGAGAGAATACGCCAACACCCAGTGTAGTTTCAGGTGGAGTCATAGGCGTGGGCAGAACCTCGAAAACACTGACGAAGGGAAACAAAACGGCGATTTGAATATGGAACAGAGACGAAAAAAAGCTTGTGAAGAAAGTAATATTAACTGGTGCTGCTGAAGCACTGTAGTGAACAGGCTCTACTTATCAAGGGCTCAAATTATAAATTGCATCGGAATAATTATTTCGACTTCAATATTGGAAATATATTTCCGTTTGGACTAGATAAATGACATATGTATGAATACGCAACGAAAGAAACGTTAAGGTCACTAATCCTGATATTTTTAGGCAGTTTGCACTCAGTCGTACGAAATTATTGATGGTTAGACGTTAAACTGGAATTGTCGAATGCTATAAAACAAATTTCTTTTAGAATATTATTTTGAAGTAAGAGTATTGCTGTGACGCGTTTGGTGCATGGAATGTCTTAATTGCTTGTTGTTTACTCTAGTTGTTGGCTCGCTTC
>JANVCK010232689.1:0-10052 GCA_026546655.1 Epizoanthus illoricatus | reverse complement strand
GTTTACGAATTCTGAATGTATGGGGGGCAAGAGCATTTTGGAATTTACAAAAGCATGGGGGGGGGTAAAATTTCAGTGACACCTGTGGTACGTGTAGGGGTATGGATATTTTCTGAAATTGCCCATTGACAATAGTAACTGTTAGTTTAACAGTTTGAAGTTGTTTATCTTCCATACTTGGCAACAAAAATACAAGAGGTTGCTCCATTATATCCATTGCAGCCTGGCGATGACACACACATCCCAGCGGACGAGGAGAGTGTGAGCAAGGTGGTGTCGGAAGAGACCAGCAAGACCAGCTTCACGTCTGTCATCATCACAGGAGTATCCAATGAACATGTCCTCTACCTCAAATCAAACTTCAAACTCTGGTGTCGACAGTTAGCGTAAGTGGTGTTATTATCTGAAAGTTCTTAGACTCTGAAATTGTATTTTAGGTCTTATTTCCTGCCCTCTCCCCCCCTCCCACCCACCCTGCTGAATGCTCCATGTATGTACAGTACAGTAAATCTTGTATTGTCTCCTCAGTCACATCTACCACTACTACCTTCATGGCCCACGTGGAAATGAGAAACTTATTGGCCGACGATTGACAGCAAGTCCATTCAGGAACATTGATATACAGGTGAGAGGATTATAACAGCTGCTTACATGTACAAGTTGTCTCAATAGTTCTTTGCCAGACTACATGTATAAATGTTAAATTGCAAGCCTGCCCCTTTCCCATCAGCTCTGCCATATGCCTACTGGGCTTCAGCTCAAACTCCTATTCTAGCATTAATTAATGCTACCACCAAAGTTTATTAATTAACTCATATGAAGCTAACCTTAGTAAGTAGTAAAGTCGCTTGTAATGTCAGATGAAGCCACAAAACTGCCATCCTAAATGTTTCTATTGATGTTACAGGTTGTTATGTATGAAAAAGGCAAACAGCCTCGCAGGATGGAGCTGAGAGAGATTGAAAGTGACATGCAAACTCTGTACATCAGGTCTGCGGCATCTGTGTTTGAGTTTCGTGCACATGTGGAGAATGCTGGCATCGTTGAGGGTGTCCTGCGCTACCACCCTTTCCTCTATGACAGGGAGACGTTCCCAACCCTTGATGGAGAAGTGCCAGGTACAGCTGGTGGTCATTAGTTTCTTGCAAATCACATCAAAGTGACAGTAAATTATATCAAATGACATGAAACCGCAATTTCCACAGTTACATACATGTACATTGTCACAAGCTCTTGAAATTGAGCAAAACTGTGATTTTTTTATCCTACAGCTTGCTATTACTTAATAACCACACTCCAATATAATCATAAATAAACAATCAACATCATCGTCACACAAGGCACCCAACGTGGATGACCATTACAACAGTGGCATTCTTCACTACAACTAGTTTTTCAAATTCACTAACAAAATATTCAATGATAAATTAACACTGGCACACCGCCAGATAAAAAACCCCAAACCTTATGGGAGAATAGGGAATGTACTCTCCAGACGTATGCAGCTGTGCTGGCCCCCTGAAGGCTAAGAGGCTAACAAAAGAAAACAAAATTAAAGGCTCATAACCTTGCTTACAGAAAGTTGGTCTTCTAATGAATCTTCTACGTAGCCATCTTTTGCTTTTTCAGACCCCACACTACCATTGCACTTGAATAATCTATCTGAAATTCCTGCCCTCACAGCAACAGTCATCCTGCCAGATGTAAGACTGAGTTCCAATGCTACGAACATTATATTTTACATAGGGAGCTTATCAAAAGTAGCAAAACTAGTCAGTTTTAATGACTGAGAGCCAATCCCTGTCATGATATTGATCAGTCTTGGATGATTCTATGAAAACAAGCACATAGTTCTCCTTATTAATCATAATATCTGATGCACATAATTTAATGAGTTCATCAAACTGCAGGAATGCAGCAAAAGCAAGCAAAACTGCTGTGACAGTTCTGATGTCAATGTTCATGTTTTTATAATTAATCAGTAGTTATTGTACTGTTTGCCCCTGTATTGGTCAGTTGATCAGATGGAGGACCTGTATGGAGAAACGACAGACAGTCGTGCCCCCAGAGGGCACAGACCAGCCTTTGAGTGCTACTGGAATGGACGTCTCATTCCCTACACAGCTATTGACAAGTGAGTTTAGGACTCAATTGTTGTATTTTGCACTCTTGAAAGTTGTAGTTCTTATTTTTGCAGTAAAGCTTGGGACGAGCTAGTTGTTCCTTACAGCAACTTCTATCTATCTGTCTGTTGGTCCGTCCGTCCGACTGCCTGCCTGCCTGTCTGTCTACCTACTCACCTACCTACCTACCTACCTACCTACCTACCTATCTCTGTCTGTCTATCTGTCTGTGTATCTATCTATCTATCCATCCATCCATCCATCCATCCATCCATCCATCCATCCATCCATCTATATTTCTATCTATCTATCTATCTATCTATCTATCTATGTATCTATGTATCTATCTATCTATCTATCTATCTACCTACCTATCTATCTACCTACCTACCTACCTACCTACCTATCTGTCTGTCTGTCTGTCTGTCTGTCTATCTATCTATCTATCTATCTATCTATCTATCTATCTATCTACCTGTCTGTCTGTCTGGCTGTCTATCTATCTAATATCTATCTAGCTAGCTGCCTGTCGATCTATCTATCTTGTATCTAGCTAGCTGTCTGCCTGTCTGCTTATCTGTATATCTATTGGTTGTAGTTTGTCCTCTAATTTTATATTGTATCACAGTTTGTTTACATTTAATGGAAGCCTCAGTATAAATAATATAAATAATAGGGCACAGTTACGTCCTTAGAAAAAAGTAGTATTTTATGTATGAATTAATTTTCTGTTATTTGAGGATTCAACAGTTTATTTATAATTCAATCCAAGTTTCGTGCTGTTGGTTTTCATTTGCCTAAGATAAAGGTAGTTTGTTATACCACCACCACTATTAGCGACAGAGTTTGCTAATGTACACCTGCTGAAATCCTGGCAGGTTCTGGAAGCTTTTGCATTCCTGGAAATTCTCGAAAGTACTGGAAGTATATTGAGAACTGACTCCCAGAAGAATGAAAGAAATTTCTAGGTCAACAACATTGTGTTTCTGTTGTAGTTTGGAGTGGTGTCAGCCTCCCAAGAAACGAACATTGCCCCTAGAGTGCTACAACAGGTAAGGCTGTTATTGGATGGTATTATATTCATGAGTCTTATTGAATAGTAAGTTTGGTAAGAATGACATTTTCAGTTTGTATGCCAGGGTCATGAAAATCCGGGAAAGTTGTGGAATTTCAATATTTCAAAATCCTGAAAATTAATAGATCAGTCGTGGAAAGTCATGGAAAATCAGATCTTTGTGTAACCAAACTAGAATAATGATATCATTGATTAATAGGTCATGGATTTTTGTTATATACATGTACATGTATGATCGAAAGTCATGGCATTTCAGTATTAAATTTTGAAAACCAGGCATAGACATCCTTGAAAGTTTTATTGAAAGGATGTCTATAATCCTTGACACGATTATAAAGCAAAATTGGTTATAGAAGTGATGGAAAATCAGATATTTGTGTGAACAAACTAGAATATATCCTTTATTCACAGGAAAGAGCTTTGTGACCCAATAATTTTTGGGACACTTCTGGACATCCGGTCATGGAAAGTCATGGAATTTTAGAAGACATGAAACCCCGTTCACTGTACATGTATAACTGGTTTTGCTCATTGCTTACATGTAGAAAACACATCTGTTTTGGAAAGCATTATGCCAGCTGCATTATAGTTGATTACTATACTTAGGCCCAGTCTAAACACTGAAACTATGTAGTGCCGAATGTAATTCAAAGTAATCCGGTAGTTGACTGCTAGCTACATATAATTATTAATTAATAATTTTCAATGATTTCAAACAGTGAATTTCCAACAATGCAAGTTCCTACTCCACACATGCATTTTTACATACGACTTACTGATTATTTACTATCATTAAAATTGAATGACTACAATTCTTTATGCATTTCATTCAATATGGTAAAAATTCAGTGTTTAAACATAGGTGAATTTCTATAATTATCAACATGTACTATTAAACTTAGCAGAATCTGATTTAATACCACTGCCACATTTAATTCAACTTGTTGTGTATTTGATAATTTCACAGTATTTCTGCCTAATTCAGTTGTTGCCTTAGCCATGGCAGAAATTTGATGTTTGAAGAACTGACCTTTGTGTTTAACAAGTTATAACATACTGTGTTATGCTGGCTTCGTACCATTAAAAAAGTATTACAAATGTTCTTTTACTATATCATTTGACTTGACATATATGACCAGCCTTGTGCAAGCAGTGCTAGGATTGACTTACAATTCCATTGTTTTTATTGACTAAATAGTTGACATGCTCTTTTTATTTCACATTCTCTAGGTTCTCAGGTGTGCTGTGGACAGATGATGCATTTCAAGTCAGTACCAACAAACTCACATTTATGGATCTTGAAGTGAAGTTGAAAGATAAGTCGACAATCTTCAACAGAGTAATCCTTGGCCAGGTATGTGGTTGCTTTTTGATGGTCACCAATGCTTAATTCTAAAGTCTTGAAGAGCAGAGTTCGTATGTTGCTGAAAAGTCCTGGATTTTATCCCGACTCCTGGAAAATCATGTAAACCCAGACTGCATGAACGTCTTTTTTTTCATCTTTCAAGAAGAAAAATTGTTGGGATCAATTTTGAGATTAAGGATTTCAAAATATTTGCGGAAAGTTCCAGGAAAATGCCTAGAAAACTCCTAGAAAGTCCTGAAATTTTGAAACTTGGAAAGTATATGAAGCCTGTCCAGAAGGAAGTATTTTCTAACAATTTGAACACATTGCTAATGCTTTCAAGTTATTGACCTGCACGGGTTTATGTAAGCCATTTTCAGAAGTAACATGGATAGCATAGATGCTACTTAAAAAGAGGGTTTGTTTGCACCTCCTGGAGCCCTCCTCCATCCAGCGATGCCTTAGATAAATATTATGCAAGGCTTCCTATGTCCAAATACATGTATAATTTATGTTCTCATAACTGAGGTGGGTTAAAATAGAAATCTTTTGTTGAGCTGCCAATTATATGCCACTCTGCAGGAACAGCGAGTTAATATGGGACGAGTGTTCTTGGATTGGATCAGAGAATGTCATGAAAATCATGATAAACAAGTAAGTTATTAGTTTGTGATGACTGTGTATTTTAAACCTGTAGCCAGCACAGCACGTAATGGACTCTGACACCTGATAGACAGAAGTCTTTATTACCATTTCACTCAAAAATAATTGACAATTCAGCCTGCTCGCTCCATAGTTTGCATGTGCTTGGAAACAGCACCCCCTGGGCGACATGCATAGCATACCCACAAATACCCTTTGAGTTGTCACACATACTTATACGTATGATCATCAGCAGTAGGGTTAACTATCACATGACAGGAGACAACTAAGACTTGTAAGTAAAAGAGAAATACAAAAAAGATGAAGTCACATATTCGAGAGGAATGTTAGCAAGTGTTTGGGGATTCTGGATTGTCATGGGTTGGTCTAGTTCTCCCTTTGTTGCTGTAGATAATTTGGTAGTTCAGTGGTTAAAGCATCTGCCATATGATTGGGGTGTCATCGGGTTGATTCTCATTTGGGGCATTGTATTTTTTTCTTTTTACATTTTTTTCTTTTTACATTTTTTTCTTGTACATGTCTTTGTTGCCTCATAGCATGTCAGACTGAACTGTATCGATTGAAACATGCCGTATGTATCACAAATCCAGTTTCTAGACTGCAAGATTTTAATTAGATTTTCAAAATATACGTGTAACTACAGCATGGAATGGACAACAAGAATCGTGTGTGTGTGTGTGTGTGTTTAGTGGTTCCACGTGAACACCTCAAATGTAAAATAACTACAACTACTTTGTGTCAATGCCAACAGGTGAAGTTTATGAACTTCCAAGGGCAAATCAAGAGACCAGAGTTGACCCAGAAGCGGAGTCAGAGCCCTTGGTGTGTGTACAATGCCATTGAGTGGGATGGAAAAGTGTACAAAGTAGGACAGACGGTGAGAATGCTACATTGTTGTGGCTTTTGTGAATAATTGTACACAATATGTTTCTTTGAGTCGGATTGTAACACTTAAATTTATTTGTGACACCTTTTTTAATTATAATGTACTTGGCCAATGGTAGTGTTTATCACAGTGTAAATGATGCACAACAACAATAATTTCATGAGAACAATAGAGATTTGAAGCTTGTGTCTGAATCCATGTATTTGACATGCACATTGTTGAAAGAGAAACCCTCACCTTTACTTCGTGTTTATATTAGTGATTAGCTCTGATCAACAGGGGTGAGATGTAGAATGTGGAAATGTTTTCTTCTCTCCCAGCTCTTGATGCATCATATTTTTTATGGGGTTGCTGTCTTGGATAAGTGATATTATGAAATACCTTGGAGGCAAGTGGCAGAAGGACATTGCCTCCAGTGGTATTCATTAATTCTAGTGTTATTAAAAAAACACTGAAGAATGTCAGTGTTCTCCCCAAAACATCTCAGAGTGGTAAAGGGCCCTCGTATCCTAATAGTTTCAGTTGTTATGGAAATTTTTACCATTGTTATGCAAATGTATCATATTGTTATGCAATTATTCTGCCCGTCTGATATTTATTCCTATCAAGAACACTGAATGTTTGCTAATGAATGAACATGATTGATGTCGACTTGATTCCACGTGCTCCTGGTGTTTCCCCTGGACATCCCATAATATCTCTTATCCAGCATGACCTTCATGTTTAAACAAGCTCCACGTACCAGGTGGTTCTTCATGAGGTTGCCAATCTGGCAACATAGAACATGTTCCATTAGCTGATGCATGGTAAAAGTGTGGTGGGAAGAAAACTCAAAAGTAAAGTTATTGTTACTAAGTATAACCTCGACACACAAATTTGTTTTGCTGTTCAAATGCAGATTCGTACCCAGCGAACAATCCCTTTAATATGTGGCACAATCAAAAGGTTCATGCTGTACGGAGACCACAGTGGAGATGTGTTTGCCACAGGGGGAGAAATGGAAGTTTTGCAGGTTAGTGCCACTACATACATATACATGATTGTAGACATACATACTTTAGTTTTGAGATTGTTATGATGGATGAACTTGTCTAAGCTTTGGAAAGCTTGGGCTCTAGGATATCTATATATTAGTTATGCATTATTACACTTCTGTTCAAGAAGAGGCTGCTGATCACATGGTATTCCACTCTCTGCCATCCTTTCCATTCCAGGATTGACTTAAATATCCCGATTACATATTGTACATTATATGAGCCGATATTGCTGTACAGTGAGAAGAAAGTGTTCCCCCTGCCCCATTCCAGGCAGTATTGACTTGAATATCCAGACTGCATTGTACATTATAGGAACCAATATCGCTGTACGGTGAGATGAAAGTGTTCCACCTGCCCCTTTCATGTCCAGGATTCATTTGAATATCCTAATTACATTGTACGTTGTAGGAACCGATATCGCTGTATGGTGAGATGAAAGTGTTCCCCCTGGCAAAGCTTGATCAAACAATGTCTGCAGCAACAGTGAAGAAGTTTGTTGAGGAGGAAGAGGAGAAGTACGTTCCTACCATTTTATTGCTCTTGCAAATTCGTTTTAACTCTGTTTCTTTTTCTATTTTCCAGATTCAAACTGAGCATGTGGCCTTGTTTCTGCTGTACCAGTACTATGTGTATTATAAATATGTAATTTCTATGTACATGATTGAGTACACATGTAGATGTTCTGTGTATTGTGTGTAGTAGTTTGTTCAATACTGCTTTTCTTAGCAGTTAATACAGGTAAATTACGTAAAATAATGGCCTAGCCTAAAGAAGTTTTGGGTGTATTGGAAGAGTTTGGGATTTATTGTACCGGGGTTTAATTTTCAATTGCAGTGAAGAATTTGCTATCTTTGTTTCCTCCATTCTCTGTGGCCTCTCAGTCATGCTATTGGCTATGGTTCATTGCAAACAGTGGCGGTAATTTGGTTTACATTGCCTGTGGTTCCTACACAGAGTCTAAGTTTGGTCCTCCACTCTGACCCATCCCTACATTTGGCTTCCTTCCCTAGTTATTCTTACACAAGTTCTTAATGTTCTTGTGTTGTTCCACAGGCTGCCCAGTAAGTTGGTGATTGAATGGCCGGAAGGTGATAAGCTGGAGCCTAATACTAAAGTGCCTGCAGGAACAACGATTGGTACGCGTCATCTTTGCTAAATGACCATTTATAAGTGATGCCCGTCGTCAAGTTCTGTCACTATTAAATTATTAATGCCACCAATGAGAACTTTCATGTTTTACCATAATGTCAATCTCCTCCATGATTGGCATTGTTCCTTTTTTGTACAATGTAGCTTTTGTACTAAAGTCGATATTAAAATGTTAAGTTATATTTAAGAAATGAGTGCAAGAAACATGAAAGCACAAGGCTGCTTTGAGCTGTTTGGATCACATGTGTCCAACCAGCTTCCTAAGTCTATAAAGAATTGTTAATAACAAAGTTGACTATTAAATGTTGCAGGGGCAATGAAGGTGGATATTGTGAATGGCAAAGGAGAGTCGATCAGCAAGTTACCAGGAGACAGAAAGAAACTGTTAGTGGAGCTGAAAGTACTTTGGCATGGTGAGTTGTGACTAGGATTGAAGACAGCTTGTTAGGTGAAACATGCTTTGTGATGATAGGGGAGGTATGTATCCCAAAGAAATTTAACACAACTGCAACAACGACAGCAACGGTAACATATTTTATTTGTATTGTCCAACACCAATGTATTGATGTTGACTTAACAACTTGTTTTGGACTTACAAAATTATGTCAAAAGTAGTGTGTGTACACTGAGAAATTACAAAGTCGATGTAGCAAAGTAGGTGGGACACAAATGACAAAGATTCTTGTGCAGGGTGTCCATTGGAAGCAACTAAAAATAGAAAAAGACAAAATATTAGAAGTACAGGCTAAGTAAAGTAGATGTTTTGTGAATAAGTGCTTTTCAAGGTATTTGGACAGGTAACTTAACAATCCGCCTCAGTTTGTAATCTAGACACAATAGTGATTTGAGAGCAATAACAGCTTGTTTCCTTTTGCTTATTTTCGTGCTTATGTAGTCTATTGTTGACAAAATATGAAAGTACTACTTACTAGAAAAGTTTTGGCATGATTTTTATGAGTATTTGTTAATGTTCTCTTGTTGGCAATGTGCTTTTTTCTAGCAGAAAACACCAAATCTAGCATTGTATACATGTATACATGTATTTAGATCTAGCATTGAATTAAGTGCTGTAGTTGTGGTTGGTTGTCAGGTGGTGAAAAGGAAGGAGATAAGATGATTACTCATCATATGTGTCAACATGGTGGAAAGAGCTGGCCCTACTGGTTCAGGAAGATGGGTAATGTTCACTATATTGCTAGGTTGTCGTTAATGCACCAGTGACATCAAGAAATACACCATTATTAGTGAAATATGAAAAAGTGAGGCATACACTGTATGTGAATCGATCTCTTTCCCAGAGCCGGTATTCTTTTTGGCCTGTAGCATGGAACAAAGTATTTACACTGAAAGTATCCACAGGAAACATCCACGATGCATGGACTTCTGGCCCAGTTTCTTTTTTATATCATTTTACAACCAGTACTGAGGGTGGCATATATTAATATTTGCTGGAGAAATGTACATGCATCAAATGTACATCACGACCAAACATCCCCAGTCGGAAAGCAATAGTAGTAATACTTGAACTGACGGCATGCAATTTTATTTGTATGTGCAGAAAACATCACCCATCTTGGTCCCCATACACTGCAACTGCAAGTACTGTTAAGCGACAGCTCTACAGCACCCCCTGTCAAGGGCTTACCCAGTCATAAGATAAAATTCACTGTTATAGGTAAGTGGCAGTTTTGCAGGTCTCATCAAGTTAAAGGGTTACTCTGTCATAAACTGATCAAATTCACTAACAGTTAGATCAACCTCTTCCAGGGTTTAC
>JANVCK010232667.1:0-10053 GCA_026546655.1 Epizoanthus illoricatus | reverse complement strand
GAGAGAAGTAAATGGGAAAGGAAGTCAGTGAATGGGAATACAGTAGACCCTTGTTATCTTGAACTCTCTGGGGAAATGAAAAAATGTTTGAGATAATGGGAGCTCGAAATAACATGAGATCTAAAAAAATTATTATTGCAGTAATTTTCCAGCTATAACATTTATCTTTTTTTTAAAGTTTCTTTTTAGTTTTTACCATTTTAACCAAGACAAAATATATGATACAGCCACTAGTGCTGTCTGAATTCATTTTAAAATAAAGACTGGTTCATTTTCTGGCACCATTTCATTGCTTACCGGTTTTAGTGGATCATCTTCAACATTAGTTTGAGATAAAAAAGGTAAATATTATTTAAGTAAACTTAGGCCAAAGGAAACTTGTTCGAGATAACAGGGGAGTTGAGATAAACAAGTTCAAGATAACCTGGGAGTACTTACTGTACACAGTAGTTATAAGTAAATTCAATGCTGTTTGCTGGACACTGTTGGTTACAGTTAATTTAACTTATGTCTTGCAGGTCAGTTTGATCTCACGGTGCCAGTTGATGCTCTGTTCTTCATTGGCACTCAGCTTGTTGGCACTAGCCACACCGGCAAGGTTGGCGTCTGGAATTCTATGACACAGCACTGGCAGGTAGGAATCAAAATAAACTGGTTGGGTCAAAATATTCATGTTGCTGTTGTTGTTGTTGTTGTCATGGTGGTAAAGGTGGTGGTGCCCACCCTGAAAAATACATCCCCAAAATGTGAGACAGTTTGATCCTTCCGATGAGCCCACTCCAAAAATAAGCTTATACAAGGATTTATCTTAAACTATACAAGTAAATCAAAGGGCTTTCACACAGTGAATTTAGATTTGTTTAGTTTTCAAAGCATCGATGACTGGATAACTTTTGCATGTTGTTACTGTGATGGGACTGTGAATGTTTACAGTCTGAGGGTGTGTTGCATTGTTTCAATAAAGCTAGTTGTTTTAATTGACATTTAACAAGTTAATTTTATAACACACACCTATGCGTTTGCATGATCACACTAAAAAATTTCAGATGCAAAGTGGGTTCCACTTATAAGCCCAACCAATTTTTGAAATGCAACATTCCTTCCAATAATAAGCCCACTCCAAAAAATAAGCACAAAAATGTGCTTTGAAAAATATAAACCCATGAGCTTATGTTCAGAATTTTACTGTATTTTAATTACTATGTGTATGTGAATGCAAAATCTTACAGAAGTCTAATGGAACCAAAAACCCATTGCACATTTGCACATAAATTCAGGTATCCTGCTGAACTTATAGTTGTCTGATAAATTGTAATTTGTCAACATTTATTTCAGATCCAAGATGTGGTCCCCATCACAAGCTATGACACTGCTGGCTACTTTTTACTGCTCGGCTGTTCCAATGGTTCAATTTATTACATTGGTAAGAATAGTCATTGAAATTAATACTCCATGAGACTGATGTAAAATAAAATAAAGCCATGTTTCTTACTCAACATCCAGTTTAATTGAGGGGGGAGTTTTATCAAGGAAGGGCACCTTAATCGAGGAAATATGGTAAATTTTGTATCTTGCAGACATGCAAAAGTTTCCACTGCGGATGAAGGATAATGATTTACTAGTAACAGAGCTGTACAGAGATCCTAATGGAGACATGGTGACTGCACTCAGTGTTTACCTCACTCCAAAGACATGTAAGTGCCAACGTAACTGATTCAGTTCATGTTATGTTGCTAAATTCTCCTCACTAGTCTGTTTGGTAGTGAAACCACAGGTTTTAGGAGTCAAAAAAGCGAGCTACATGTATGTACAGATTCTTTTACCCAATTTAGAACCTTCCAGTTTATCTTTTCTGCAAATGTTAGCCAATACGAAAGGACCGTCAGTTTTTGTGAGTTTGTTCATATATATTTACCCTGGTTGCCATAAGACCTGCTTAAACGGAGGGCGAAAAATAACTGTAGGCCATAGGCTGACAAAGCAAAGCATGAGGCCCTAGGCTGAACATGATTGTGGTCAGCCTGTGGCTACACACTCCCTTTGTTGGCCTGTGGCCGCTATTTGTTTTCCATAATTTGGAACTAGAGTGAATCTTTCCCGTGGTATCCAGGGTAATAAAAATTTGTCAAATAAAACATAATTTAAAGGAGCACAACAAATGACATAAACATTTTGATGTTAATAAATTAATGTGCTGACTACAGGTCTCAGTGGCAACTGGATAGAAATTGCATATGGCACGAGTTCAGGCATTGTGCGGGTGATTGTGCAGCACCCTGAGACAGTAGGGAGTGGCCCCCAGTTGTTCCAGACTTTCACCGTCCATCGTAGCCCTGTAGTGAAGGTCATGCTGAGTGAGAAACATCTAGTCTCAGGTAAGATTCAGAAACGGTTCTGCTATAGACTAAATATTTCTTTCTTTGGCTAAGAAACAGGGTAATATGTCAGTCAGGCCCCCCAAAAAATAGTCGCTTTCTATGGCTCAGAAACAGTGTAGTAGGTGAGTCAGGCTGCACTGCGAGAGAGATGACACTTTGGTGAGAGTAAGACCCACTCTTATTCCCCTGCCCCCCCCCCATGCAGACACACCCCTAATCAAAGCCGATTAAAGTGTTAAAAATTCAAGAAATTACATTTTAGAGAGTCAATTTTTTTAAAAAACCTTTCCGTGGAAGCATACTTGGTACTTCAGAACTGAATAGTTATTTGCACCAGGGGAAAGTGCGGATATTATGTGCTTATCACTCAAACTATTTTTATTTTGATACGTACTTATTTTTCCCGACCAACTCTATTAATTTTAATATTTAATGGGCACCCGACTAGATTAGCTCTCTGTAGTTATTTCGGGTGCCCAGCCACCTTACCGAAGTTACTTTTCTATATCGCAATTTTAATGTAATTTATTTTAAAAATGGTGGAAATAAATGTTGCTGTTGTTGTTGTGCCTCTCACATGCAAACTCGTCAGTTTGTTTTACAAACGTATTACTATCACTGATTGTCTTATGTTACTGACAGTTTGTTCGGAGTACAACCATGTTCGCACATGGAATGTAACTAGATTCCGGGGGATGATTTCCACGCAGCCAGGATCCACGCCCCTAACCTCATTCAACGTCGTATCACTGGAGGAATCAGACACGCATCCCAGCTACACGTCTGGTAATGCACTCGGTAAGCACTCATAACAATTGCTCCAGATAGGAGTCCAATTTTTTATAGTCTACCATTTGCAAATAAAAAGAAAAGCATGTTTTCCTATTTTTCATTTTTGGTCTAAAAATGTGGAAAACTGCCACATCACATACCAGCTGATGGCAGAATCTGACGTCTTGTGACGTAAGTGAGAAATAGGAAAACATACACTTGTTTCACATTTTCTTAGAAACAAGTTACAGTCATTTTTGTTTTATTCCCACGCTTGTGCAAGGCCACATTATTGTTTCCCGGTGCTCTCAAGTGCTGCCGGGATGTATTTGTATAAGGGAGGAGGTCAAAACACATGCCCCAGATAGGGACCCACTTTGTTCACCAGACACAGCTGTCAGTGCATGATACCACGCCCACCCCTCATTTTTGACAACCTATTTCCATCCAGGGGAGACTTGGAAACAATTTATGTACAGAAAATGAAACGATAGTGAAAGACAAAACAGACGGTATATTTCTTTCTAGATTTTGCCTTTTTATAATAGTTTCAGAGATATTCAAAAACACATTTTTTTAAATATTGAGCTTTAGATCCCAGAGGAGACAGATGGTGGCAGGCCCTACCCCCTTTCCCCAAATGGTTCCCTTGAGAAGGCATGTGTTTCGACCTGCTCCCTAGTGCTTTTGGGTGTGGCAGCGGCCATTTTGTCAGTTAATAATTCGATTCTATAGCGGCTATTAAATGTAACTGTTTGGAAAGATCTCTATAATTACGTCAAAGATTACCATCATGTTTTCGAGTCTTTTTGACACTGCACAGAAGATAAGTTTTACATAAACATTAAACTTGGATTGACATTAAGCAGCTGCAACGTTTCTTCTGTGTGTTTTTGGAGTACGTGTTGCAGTGCTATGATGTTGCCGTCGCTCTTTCCGGGTCGGATCCACCTGGCGATTTTTTCGAAAGCCAAACTGGTTTGGCTATGTGACCCTATGTATGACGTCATTAACAAAATATTTTTTCCTCGGATAAATTTGAAATGTCGCGTTCGATCTCCTCTTGACAATTGATCGCTGTGAATCTTCCTCCATTAATATAATTCCCTTAGCCGAAGCCAGTATCATCACATCGCAGGTCCCTTAAAGCATCAAATGTGAATAAAAACCAAGACATCTGATGAAAAGCAGCGGGCTGGGTTCCTCGGCCAGAATGTAGGAATGCTATTTCCGATACCCAAGATTTCAAAGTTTCACAAAATGTCCTGGGCGAGCACGTGCCCGGAATTCCTTAATGCTGCACCTCTGCCTCAGGCGTGCGTACAACTTATCACGTGGAAAGCTTCCTACACCACTGCTAGCTGTTGTGTTTGATTGGTTTTACATGTTCAGGGTCTAGGATTCGACTCTAATCCCCCCTCTTCCTCCCTGTACATTATTTTGGATGGACTTCTATAAAAATAGGAATTGAATGTACTCCGTTCTTTGTGTTTCAGGGCCGTTTGGAGAACGCGATGATCAGCAGGTCTTCATCCAGAAGATCGTTCCAGACACGGACCATGTTTTCGTGAGGATTTCCTCCACGGGAAAGAGGTGTGTATGTAGAATGATGTGCTCAGTCTGTTCAATAATTCATGCGGTTAGTTGATACTGTTCCTGTTAGTGTTTGGCTTATTATTATATTACTCCGGTCCTAGCTGATTTCATACTTCATTAATCAGAGTGGTTTTTACTTCTTGCGTTGTCTGCTCTTGACAGTACCGGTTGTATCACTTGTGCAGGATTCACACGAGCATGGAAGTTATGGTATTAACTTTTAAAAAGATTTCTTTCTTAGTCACCGAATGTCAGACTTTGAGTGAAAAGGGCTACCCTGTTAAAGTATAGTTGCCTTACCTTGCCTTACCAATGCCATTCTCGAACACAGAGCCCACCGACGTTAATTCTTTAATGTCTCTGGCTGGAACGAAGGACCCTGGCGGCAACCACTTCTCGCATATGCATACCATGCGCTATTTCAAAACCAAAACATTCACTCCGCACCCAGCTGAGTGAATGTTGGTATTTTGTGGTCATTTTGAAAATATAGCAAAGTGATCTGTGGTAGATGAATCAGATACAAGTATTCTTAATTTATGATTCGACTGAGAATCTCTGTCTTCTCTCCTTCACTTCTTATCCGGCTTGCGACGTTAAAGAACCAGAGCTCTGAGTACGAGAACGTACCGAGATCATAGAAGAGTTGTAGCACGCGCGCGCACACACACATACACACACACACGGACACACATACATACGTACGCACATAAACAAACACACACACATACATACATACACTAACACACACACATGCACACACACACACACATACATACACACACACACACACACACTACATTGTGGAACCCCATTCCCAGGTTGTCCTTCCAACCGAACGAGAACCCTAGTTGTGATTTGTCACGTGCTTCCCATCTGTGACAATTTATTTTTGCGTTTTGTCATTGAACGTGTATGCTTTTTCTTAAACAAGAGATGTGGACATATGTGTAAAAACTGTACATTTGCAGGATCTGCACTGTTCGGTCAGTGGACGGAAGCAAGATCAGTTCGTACTGCGTGCACGAGTGTGATGGGTCCAGTAGGATGGGCTCACGGCCCAGGAGATATCTCATCACTGGTCACACAAATGGTAGCATTCAGGTACATGTGTTTTACATTTCATACTCCGCAGTGATTCTAATAAACTGAAATGACAGATGAGAGACAGATTAGAGATAGTTAGGAAATAAGTGAACTCTGACCGATAGAAACACGTAGATTATGATAGAAATCGGAGTTGAAGCACGCATTCCAAATTCGGCCGTGACTTCAGAGGTATTTCAAGCACATGGGAGTATTTCTGAAGTAAGACGTTACTTTACTGTACTTTCTTTGTTTAGCCTCTTCCCTCTATTAAACCCCCTCCCTTTCCAACCACCCCCCCTCCAAATAAGCCCCCAGGCAATTTATTAGAGGAAACAGATACACGCCTTACTCCATATGGGGCTTTTTGAGCAAATGGAGTATCATTTTATTTACAAAAGATAGTTTTGCTAAAACTCGGGCATTATCTCGAAACCTATATGTTTCGTTGTGAAGTGAAATGGTGCTTGTTTACACAACTGTATTATTGCAATATTGTAACTGAATATTAGGGCGTTTTCTATTTGTTGGGTCCGGCCAGCCCAACCGGTCAGTTCTCAAATGGAACACAACAACTAATCGAACTGGTTCATACCAGAGTGGCACCACCCATGGATTAGAGGCGCTCAGTTCTCCTGTTCCAGACGGCCAGGGCGCGGGAATTTGGTGAGTTTTGATGAACAAGAATGCTCGCGCGCGGCGCAGTGGCCAGAACCAGTTCTCTCGAGCCAACCAGACCCGACAAATGGAAAGCACCCTTAGTTATGGTCACAGGTAGAGTGGAAAAGGGTTATATCACCTTTAATATTAACCTTGTAAAAGGGATTAGTAAAGTTTGAACTTGTTCGTTCATTGATTAGAGGCTAGTCAGTACATGTTGAGGGAAATGCAACTACCCTGCGTAGTGTGAAAATAATTTGCAAAAAAATATGTCATTTACAAATTTGCAAGCGTCAGGGCAGTCGGAATGTAAAACAAATTATGCTATCAAACTGACAAATAGATGGATGGATGGACGGACAGACACACACGCACACACACAGATGGATCAGGATGTACAGACACTAAGACAAGTATAGATGGACAGACAGATAGACAGTTGAATGAGCACAGACAGACAGACACATGGACGTACAGACATTGAGATCATAGATAGGTAAACATATTGTTAGATATGGATGGACAGATAGAGAGATGAATTAACACAAACAGACATAGAAATAGACAGACAGACACACCTTGGCAAATGGACATACAAACACTGAGACAGACACATGGACGTACAGACACTGAGATCGTAGATAGATAAACATATTGTGAGATATGGATGGACAGATAGAGAGATGAATTGACACAAAGAGACATAGAAATAGACAGACAGACACACCTGGGCAAATGGACATACAAACACTGAGACAGACAGATGGGCACACACAGGCACAAGATGAGGATTTCCAACAGACAGGCAAATAACAACACAGGGCGTGACATTTTCCGCTATATTCTGTTTAATATACAGATGTGGGATCTGACCACAGCCTTGGAGCAAGCGGGTAAACAGTCAGGTACGTATCCCTGTGTTTGTGCAGAAATTCAACAACTTTTTTATTGTATTTACAGGGTGGAGTTTATATGTACCTAAATAATCAGCGCATTTATTTAGGGGTAGTCCATTATTTTCATCATTTTCACGATCGTACAAAACGTACTCTTTTTCTAGACCCCCTCCCTCCCCCCAGAAACGTACAAAGGAAAAATGATGATTTTGCTGCTGGGTATTATCGTCATTTGTTATTGTTTTAAAAAGCGTACACATCCCTTTAACCCCCTCCCCCCAAAGTACATTTTGTATGCTCGTGAAAATGATGAAAATAATGGACGACCCCTTAGTAGACATTAACAACAACAATAATACCGTTATTACCATATTTTCAATAATATTGTGACAATAAAAACAAATTATTTCTTTCTTGAACAGAATCTGTAGATATCTCGGGTCCAACTGAGGGGGAGCTTCTCAAGACACTAGAGCAGTGTGACCTGAGTGCCTCTCGCTGTACAACGCCCTCACTGTCACCCGCCACCTCCCTCATGACCAACCTTGTGGGATCCAGGCTCAAACTTCACTCACTCTCCTGTCCAAGTTTGACCGAGGAGGACCGTGTGGAGGCTGGAGCAAATCAGTCACAACAACAGCTGCAGCAACAACAGCAGCAACAAGATGATCAGGTATCAGACGAGGCGTCTGGTGGGAGGTATGGCATCCTCATCTCACAGTGCTGATCTGCCTTTGAATTTTTAAGTCTCGGAAGTAGATAGGGAACGGAAATAGTCGGTGTTAAAACATACACATTCGGAAGTGTTTCAGTTGCTATCCAGTCAGTTAGTTAGTGAAAGCGGGTTTACAAAGGATACTTTGTGGTCTGGACGATAAGGAAAGGAAGTAACTTTCAGGGCGGTAATACGTTTGCGCAGATCTAAATTTCGATTGCTGTTCATAAAGTCAGTGGTACCCCCCCTGACACGTTAGGGAGTTTAAGTTCCACGTTTTATGTCTCCCGGCAAACGACAGAGAGAGATTTAGCACCACGTATACGTGAGACGCGAACGTGAAGTATTACTACGTGACCACATTTTCCTGCGTTTGCCATTCGCCGTTTCTACGTGAAGGTAAGCATTTCGCATTTGTTGTTTACATGAGATATTTTTCCCTTCATTTTCATAATGAGGAATTATTTATACTTCGTAAAAACAACAGCAAAACTTTCAAGTTCACGTTCGCCGTTTTACGTTTACATGGTGCTAAATCTCTCTAAGATGGGAAATGTGAACAAAAGTCTATAGTGCTTGTGTATATTGACTTTGACTGAAAAACAGTTCCTTTCATCTCTAAAAGTTCGAAAATCAGAATTTCCTAACGATAGGGACTGTTTTGCAGTCTAGGTAGACAGGATTTTTTTAAATACGTGACAATCCTTGGGAAACATCAAGCGTGGAACTTAAACTCTCTATTGATTCAAGTCTGCAGCTGACGGATCAATTCACCATTCACAACAGTTTGGAATACTAGAATACATGACCATGGAGTCTAATGTCCTACACACAACTGTTTCTCATTGCTTGTTGATTGGTGTCTTTGCTGTGCAAGTAGAAAGAAACGGCGCTTGCGCGAGGCAGGTGTCAGATAGCAAGGGCGGATAGGTTCCCCTATTTTCAATGTCCCAGGTATGTCCTGAAAATTTGGTATTAGGGCCTCAACCGGTTCTAGGTATGTTTATAGGTTGCAATAAGTGGTATGTGTCAACAGCATGTGCTGGAATTGGCCTACGAATTTGATTACATATGCGAAATAAACTCCATCTTATAACCCTGTCCCCACTGAGTGCAAAATGAGGATCAGAGTAATGTCAAACATAGTACAATTGCATGGTAAATCTGTGTCTCCCCCCCCGAAATAAAAACAGAAGTAATCGTTTCCTTAAAGTGAAAGACTTTAATCCGCTTTGAAAACAGGAAATATATGTCCACAAGAGTTGGCTTTTTGACAGTCGGTTGTGCAGTTTCATGAAAGTTGTTGTGTTTTTTGACGGAAATGAAAAGACAGACCTCGCCAGTACCGAGTCATTTTTGTACCTATCCGCCCTTGACCAAGAGAGCATGAATAGTATTAACTGTCACTAGTCGCTCTGTTCTTCATATGATATTCCAGTTTATAACCAAGACAAGAGTTGGTATCAGCTGAGACTTACGAGCGTATAAAAAAGTACACGTTGATACGCGTTAATTACCTCCTCGGCAGGTGGCTGTGTGGCTAACAGATAGGGGAGTATGGGTAAAGATAGGTAATGATGGGTAATGATAAAGAGTGATAGTGATATGAAGGTCAGCAATTTAAATAAAAAAGGATGGAAGAATGAAGAGTAAAAGTGAGAAATGAGTCTGGGGGTGAGAAACAGAAACTCCATTCAACATCGTTAACACTGCTTTCAACTCACTATCACTCACAGCCATTACCCATCATTCTCTTGTCTTTCACTGTTGCCGTTGCACGAATTAACGATAGAAGGCTGAAGTACTGTCTATTTAAAATATTTTGGGGATACCGTTATAAAATGTGTACTTTGGTGCATTTATGCCCACAGCCGCCCAAGATCTCTAATCAGTGATGGTTGTCCGCCATATTGGATTGTAAGACTTTGTATGGCAAATATTCGCTTGGGAG
>JANVCK010232645.1:0-10054 GCA_026546655.1 Epizoanthus illoricatus | reverse complement strand
GGGGGGGCAAAAACCGGGCATTTGAACTCAGACAAGGATATCTATTCAAATTCCCCACCACGGGGCAACCGTTGACGGTCAAATGAGTCGCTTATTTGCTTTAAAATCTTGTCAGAATTCTATTAAAATGATCAAATATCCCCACCAAGTACCACGGGCAGCTAATGGCTATCAAATCCCCCACATATGCCCTTGCCTCCCCCCCTCCAAAAGCTAAGAAGTACTTATCCAACCTGGTCTAATCACAACCGCACACTGACATGATTTTTGAGAGTTTATTGCCAAGGACTGTTTACGTTACAGTCCCAGTCACAGTCCCATAAGCGTTAGTAGCTTATGAGTGAGGTTTAAAGCCGGGTTTTACCCTCGCCTTTGCAGTTGATGATCTATGCCATGCTGATATGAGTCCTAATGAGAACGAAACGGCTGTCCATATGTGGCTGCTGATGCAGCTTGGGTACTAGTAATTTGGCTAAGCGCATTCGTGGTTTTGGCCAAGCCAAGAGAGTGTTAGTTGTTGACCTTGCAGTTAAGGTAGGAGTAAAGGGTCAGGATCAAATAATTTTTGTTTTATATTTGGAAACTTGGATTAGATTTATTAAGTTCCCATTATGTATGGCACAGGTTTTTCCACTGGAAACCGTAGAGAAAACAGAATCTCTGGGGATACAGTTGAATAGTTATAAATATTGACCTTCTACCCGGACCAAAATCCTCTAAAATTCAGTAACTTTATAATGTGAGGTGGTATTGGGTTAAAACTTGCCAAGTCACTTTATAACCTGCCTAGGTACATTTTGATCGTAGTTCCCCTCATAAAACGAAACGGTTCAAAATCTTCATTTTGAAAGGGCTTTCAGAAAAGGTATCAAACAACCAAATTAAACAAACTCCTTTGTAATAAAACAAAGAAAATGATAAAATAGGCGAGGTCTTTGGGCATCAAAACGAGGCTCTAATATTTGAGACTAACCTTACTTTTATTTCAAAATTACGAATCTGTGGTAAAAACAACTATAGAAAGGCTTCCTTGCTATTTTCGTCCTGCAAAAATAAAGGTACAAAAGAGAAGTGATTAATGACCCCAACACCCTTTACTCCTACCTTAATGTCACTTTTACTAAAAAAATCATATAGCTGGTGGGGGATAGCTTACAGTACACTACGAGTAGTCCCCCTTTCCCCTCTGTAATCCGTCGAGAATTGCAAAAAAAGCCGCGCGGGCAGGCGAGAGGGATTCATTCCCATTCTTCTCGAATAGGGACCTTAAGCAGCTAGGACGGCAACGGCTACGGCGCCCGGGGGGGGGGGGACTCCCATATAAAAAGGGCGGGGATGCTCGTCGGGAAATTTCAATTGAACCCCTAAAAGGTACCAACCTAGGTGTGGCTTAAGCTGAGTTATACGCCTAAAAGGTACCAATCAGAAACGTAGCTACACGTAGTTAATTCTGATGTTTATATGAAATGCCATTCAACTAACCATTGCACCCCTAAAAGGTACCGTGTTGTATGCAAATGTAAGTATTTTGCTTTGAACACCCTAAGCGGTATCAAAACCCAGGATTTTAACCCTAAGAGGTACGACGAGCATCCCCGCCCCTGTTAGTATGGGAGTCCCCCCCCCCCCGGGCTACGGCGACGGCTGCTGAAATTCTACTTTCTTGTTTTCGTTTCTCCTTTGTGTATCATGTATTGGCTTTTGTTGTTCTTTGTTTGAAGTTAGACGAATTATAGGAAATAGAAACCTTAGTTTTGAAACCTAACTAATAACAGGGTATTTCCATTTCCACGTTCACGTTGTCTAGAAGTAGAATACCCAAGATTGATGCTTTTCACGTTGTATTTCTGAAGACGACGGTGAACAGGTGGTCAGCTTGGCACATCCGACGTGCAGTTTATTGGTTCTGTAATTAAGCCTTTTGTTCTCTGTCGTCGTCGTCGACGTTGCCGTCCTGGCCGGTTGCTTAAGCTCCCTATTTTCGCCAGCTCTCGACGAAGAGGTACTACTCGTAGTCTAAGTTTATAGTGGGATGGGAACCCGGAAGAACAGGGGGCAGGAGTGGGGGCAAAAAAAGTGGGAGCGGGTTTTTCAAGACTCGACAAGAGGGCTAGACTGCTAGCCGTCCCTTTATTTTGCTATTTTTAAAATAGTATTTTTCTGCCGAGTAAAGCAAAAGTTTCGATCTGGCCATGTGTCGTAACACAGGTGGGGGAGTGGGGCGAGAGCTGTCGCTTCGCCGACGCGACTCGCTCGTGGCTTCGCCACTCGGTTTCACGGCTTCGACGCTCGTTTTTCGCTGGTTTACTGGTCTGAGGAAAAGGAAGAGACGGCTCGCAGTCTACAAGAGGCTGGAAAGTGGAAGAAAAATATTAAAAACGAGCTCACTTCCGAGTTCACTTCCGGCGCATGCACTGCATGCGGCAAAAGTGCAGTCAAGCGCAACGCTCCGCCCACACGTGTGCAAACCTGAGCCCACAATCTTTGTTTTGCTGGTTTACGCATGCGTATCAATAACCGCCAAATCGTTCGGGAAAACTCATGTGAGATGAACTTCCAAAATTTGGCGTTTTTAGGTCTTCGCAGACGGCAATTTTGAAAGATTTTTCTATTTTGTGATTATTTCTGCATTGTGAGATACAGTATTGTAGAAAGGTCCTTGTTGTAAACGTATATGGTATGTTTTGAACTGTGGAAAGATGAGCTACCCTGCCGAAGATCGTCATGAGAGAGATGCTCTCGGCGTGTCAGCTTCAAACAGAAGCTCGAATCAGGAGAAAGAAAAACTAGAGAAGGCCAAAGTTGTAGGAGTCCCATCTGGAGGTATGTTAGTGTACTTTGAAGCGTTTTATTATCATTTATTTGTATTTTGATCTTTTAGCAGAAAATGCTTTATCCGAAAAGCGACTTTGTAAACATAAGTGAAATCGCCAGCGAACAACGGTATGCAGTCATTCACTCATTGTGATGGTACAAAATGGTGTTGTGTTTCGCTACTTTCTTTTCGAGAAACAGGCTTAATGCAGTCGTTAATAAGAGGTATTTTATCTCAAGAGAACCTTTGCCTATGTAGCTTTTAATTTGATGGAAAATAACTATAGCTTTGATTGAACTTTGATTGCATGAAATGTCCGTTTACGGATATTTATAATCATATAGCGATCGAGTCAATTTGAAACGTCCATTTCCTGAACCGGCTAGAATCCACATCCAAATTGCCCTTTATTTCATTCTTGCGCCATATTCGATAAACGTAAGTTCTGGAACACGTTGCATGTACAGTTGTAACCTCATCCTAGATGTATGTTTCATTCTCGTTCGTGATTTGAATTTTGCTCAAGCTCACGCCGTCTCACACCCACGCATTTCGGGAAACAATGGTCAAGTAATGATGTATTTGACTTCCGCCGTACTAAAATTATTTTCGAGGGAAGTTTGAATAAGTGAACTATGTTGTCAAATTAAAAATTTTGTATGTTGAACGTGTTAAATGCGTGACTTCAATGCTAAAAGCTAGAAAACGATAAAAAGGTGTATTGATTAAAATGTTGAAAACGATTTAGAAATTTTCATTTCACATGCAATTTTACAAGCTTTGCACTTGGCTATCAACTCAGATCAAGGCTATGTACACTGAGCTGTTTTAAATAATGTTCTTTCTATTAAAGTTTGACTTTGGAAAATTAAAGAATGATCATTAGACAATTTTGAAGAACTTTTCAAGATTAATTGGCAAGTGATGTCTGTACATGTATGTAAATGTCAGCCTTTAAGCAAAGCCATTTATTTAAGGCCCCATTTACACTAGAGAAAAAGTTTCCAGATAATTTCATAAATATTTCTGAATTCACTGTGTACTGAACATTTGACCATCCCCACTTTTTTCGATTTATTGTTGTTTCGGATCGTCAAGATAGGGTCAGTTGGTTGGTATTAAAAAAGCCAAAAAAGTTCCAGGATAGGCCCAAAATATTGCTTATGTAGGTTAGAAGCCAGATGCATCTACTCCTAAAATTCCTGATTGGCACCTGTCATGGCAAGAAAGGCTATTAACATTTAGTCAAGCTGGAATATAGCAGTTTATTTATTTAATTGCTTTAATTAATGAGAAACTAGCCCTGCTGGTTGTTTGTAAAACTATCTCAAATAGAAATGTTAAAGTTGAGTAAATAACATTACTGTTGAAAGGACAAGTTCTTGGGATTAACATTTCGGGTTCGATCTTCCTGCTCGCAAACTTGCAAAAAATTCTTACTAGCGGACATTTGCTAGTGGGTGAAAAACTTAAGATCAAGCCCTGACGCTTGACAATGAATAATGAAAACTGGTCAACATTTGATAGTAAACAGCTTTTCTCTCATATATTTGCTGTTGTTATTATTTCCATTTTGCAAAACTTCAAAATTTTGGGTCAGATGACAACAGTAAATGGAAAAAAAGTGGGATGGCCATTGGATTCTTTAGGCATTTATACTACATGTTGTTTTGGATTCAAAAGTATTTGAATACAAAGTTTCCACTATTTTTTCCGGATTAAAAATCTCCAGAGATGCCACCAAACCAGAATAATTTTATATTGGATAAATTGCGTGTAAATTGCAAAATGAATCTGGTACTAAAACATCTCGGATTGATGATGAATCTGGTAGCTTTTTCTCTAGTGTAGACTGTCTTTTCAAATACAAACTGATCACAAATTAGGCAAGTTGTAATTGTTTCTGTGGTTACAGCAGCTCATGTGGCAGATGCACCAAGCTATGCAGGAAGATCCATGGCAGATTTGGCAGGTCACAAGGCACTGGTAAGAGCTTTTAATTTTCTGTTCAGACAGGCAAAGGTAATATGTAAGAGTCACTTTATTTTGCCTTGAAAACAGGACAGCTTATATAGAGTTGGCTTATATGCAGGAATTTATGGTATTAATATGAGTGAATTCAGATATTTTTAATCACAGAAAATATGAGATTGAAAATTGCATTTGCTTATGTTTGCTCTAATGCATAAATAAGGTCTAGCTCTGTAATTTTTTAGATTTTTAAAATGATGTAAACCCATTGATGCATGCAAAACCGTTATTATTATTATTATTATTATTATCATTATTATTATTATTATGCTGGGTATAGCTGGTTTGATGAAGATAAATCTGCTGCAAATGGTCGTGAATACAGCAATTATTCACCGAGCTAAACATGGTTATGCTAAACATTCAGTCCCACCCCAGTTGGTTGAAAAGGAATAAATTTGGTAAATGTTTCAAACTAAGGTAATTTCACAGATCTATACTTAGGGCCTGTTTATATGGAGGCGGGCTAGCCCAGTAACTGGACTGGCCCGCCTAGGCGAGATCTCACCTCAAGCCTATTTCCGTAATTAAACTTTCGTTGCATTTATATGAGAAGGCGGGCTTGGCCCAGTTGCTGGGATCCCGGCACACAGATGCCAGGCCAGACAGTATTGTACCAAGCCAGCTGATTTCCCATATAAATAGTTCATCCTGGCTGGCCGGGATGAAAATGTTCACTCAACTGGTACATTTCCATTCTCTATTAATTATTTTATTCAAATTGCGCGCCCAGTGATCATGCCACTAAACAGATCACCAATTTCATCCTGGTTGGTGGGATAAAATTTTCCCATATAAACACACGAACAAATTTGGCCTGCCTCCATATAAACAGGCCCTTAATCTTTGTAGCTACTGTGTGTTATTGAATCATGACTTATTTTCCTTATTAAACAGACAGGGAAGCCACTTCAGAGTCGTCCCATTGCTCCTGCTGCAGGTGCTCAAGGTCCAATGGCACTTCACGGGGGCCTTCCGTCAGGCATAATGTCAGGATATGGTGCCAACCAGCAGCTGTTTAATCAGCTGTTACGGGGTTCAGTGCCACAGCATCACCCATTTGCTTCACATGTCCCAGCAGGGGTAGCTGCTGCAGCTGCGGCAATGGCAGCACCTCGCAGTGGGGCAACAAGTGCCATGATGCGAACCTCAGGAATGCCAACTGTAGCAAAACCTGCCGCTGTACCCAGCCAGCATCATCAAGGTCAGGGAACCGCTGCAGTAGCTCACACGTCAAGCTCTGCCAGCACAGTGACAACCAGCTCTCGTTCTTCATCCCCAGCCCCCAGTCCACCTGTTCCAACAACCAGTAGCCATTCCACACAGCCACAACATTCAGATCACAGAACAAGCGATGTCCGTGAATCAAGACCTGAGATAAGACAAGTTATGATACCTGAAATTTCACGTCGGACTGCATCACCACATGTAGTACAGCCTCTTCCATCAGGTGCAGCAAATCAACAGTCTTCAACTCCTGGCAGCAAGATAGGCGTGGCCATTTCTGCAGCACCTTCCCAGGGTTCCAGTATGCATAAACCTGGCCCTCCAGTCCTCCCTTCATCACACCCACCCACAGTCCATCCCGCAATGGCAGTGAGCAACATTGCAACTAGTAGTATATCAGTGTCAGCAGTTAGCACTGCCATGTCAAGTGCCCATCAGCAGCCCAAGATACTCTCCACATCAGCAGTGACTGGTACAACAGCAATTCTTAGCAATATGACAAAGATGTATCCACAACATCCAGCATTTGCAGCATTCCAGCCTGCCAGACAACCATTACCAAACACAGATCCTAGCATGGTTAGTATCATTTGCAGCTATTTCGGAGCTCCTAGATTTTGCTAATTACTTTAATTACGAACATTTTGAATGGAAAAACTTCAAAAGATAAATTTTTTGGATGAAAAACTTTCAGATGTTTTTTTGACACATTTCAGACATTTTTTTGCCTGAAATTTCTGACATTTCACTCTGATACAATATTATTACATAGCAAGTAAACATCATCAAATTTATTCATTTAGACAGTTCAGTTTGAAAACAACATTTGAACTACAGGACATACTCAGAGGAAAAACAGAACTAAACAAAGTGAAAGTTCCTTAATAATGGCTATTAAACACAACTGAGTATTTAATCTTCCCTCAGTATTATTTGAGGAAGACAATAGTAGTGACTAAATGTCTATGAAAACTTGTTCTGCTGCCCATTGGTGTGACACCGGCGACTGTTTTCATAAGCTTGATTGTTGCAAAATGCTTGAATATGCATTACCTATAAAATATGTGTAATCCAAAATGTTCAGACAGTAAAATATTTGGACTGCAATTTTGTTCAGAGGGATTTTTGGACTTTTTTGGTCCGAAAGTTTTTCCGCCTGAAAATTTTTGTAATTAAAGTACTGCATGGTATTTGATCAAATCACTGGAAATGTTTATAAGCTTATTAACTTTACCGAATTTGCTGCCTGTGTGGAAGTCAAAGGAGGCTACACAATGCAATATATTTTGAGAGTCCCACAATTCCTTTGTCACTTGGTATTGCACTTTGCAGATGTCAACCTTTTTTCAAATAGCTGTATACACATAATACATAGCTTGATACAGCCAAATGAGAAAAGAACCTGTGGCTCTGGTTACGCTGTGAAAAAATAGGGTACCTACTGGCTAGCTAGATATAAAGTCAACTCTTGCCTAACGTACACCTCGTTAAGATAGACATCTTGTTAAAATGGACAGCTGGAGTTAGTCCCTGCTGAACTCCAGTCATTTTAATACTGCTTTTTAATTAAACAATCAATAAAATGAATGCCTTGTTAGAGCAGATAATGGACAGTTTTTGAGCAGGTAACAAATGGTGAATTTTGAGTGAAGGTTGATATCCAAGATTTGGAGATGGTCGGGTAACGAGAACCACACATAAAATAATTATTGTTTTATTTTGCTGTTATCAGTCAGTGTGATTTGAGACTGATTTACCCATTTTTGTACATTCAGTGTGTGGACCACAGCCGACTGGGCAAGCCGAGTGGTACTGCTTCTCCAGTGGCAGTGACTGCCCATCACACCACCGCATCATCTGTCTCGCATCCTGCCGTCAGTACACAGAGCTCAGGTAAGGTTTGATTTTCTCGCCAAGTAAGTAAAGCTATATTGTTTAATGTTCAAATTTCATACATTGTACTAATTCTTCGATTCTGATTAATCTATTTGTACCACATGGTTATGTTGTACCTTGTGACAATGGCAAAAACCATGTGATAAAAGTACAGTGGACTGAAAAGTTGTGCATTATACTTTTTATCACATGGACACAATGCAAGTGGCTTTGTTTCCTTCACAAATTTAGTTGTTTCATTTTGCTTCACTCGAATTTAGCACCTGGCAGCATTTCTTGAATGAAATTTGATATTCCCGGCTCAGCAAGAGAGCGGCAATGTACTGCACCTGGTTCAATTCAAGTTATGTGTTGTATCTGGTGTTTTTTTCAGTATCGTGTAGCGAACTCAACTTGAATAATAAATATATTAGAACAATAGATTGCTTGTACTTTGTCGCTGAATACATGAACTTGCTCAATGTATAAAGTACTTGAAATATCTTCATACTACACTCAGTTAAAGCTGAAAATAGGGGGTTGTCAATGGCCAAAAGCAGGCCAAATTTTCAAGAATAGCAGGTGAAATAATAAAATTGCAGATCAAATTATACAGGTCTTGTTTCACTTTTAATTATTTTCTAAAAATCATAAAATGGCAGGCCACAATTTTTTCTATTCAGGCCTTGGCATTTGCTATAAAAATTGTAACCAATCACATCTCTCAGTTGGAATAGTGCTGTTGGAAAGTGCAGCTCTGTTTGAAGTAAGGTGTAATTGACAGAAGCCAAAAACCAAACTTCAGACTTGAGATTTGGACCTGATGGTCACATGCATGTAGCAATGAGAACAGTGTTAAAGCTCTTTACTGGCCATATTTAATTTTGCTCTTTACATGCAGCTTTTGATTGAAAGATATCGTGGCAATTGAAGATAATTAATTCTGATATGCTGTATTAACAGCTTTCGAGTGCTCACAGCTCTTGAATGAAATTGTTTAAAAGTGGCTGACTTACAATTGTTTTGAGTTAATAGTGTAATTTAATCTGTTGTATTGTGACACATATAAGGATACATAAATTTGCAATCTTCCTCTGTTGTGTTCAATAACTGCTTGTTGTTTTATAGGGATTGGGACAGATGGTGCAAGAATAGAAAGGTAATTTATAAATAAATGATTTGAAATTTACATGGCTTTATATTTATTGAAAAATAAAAGTAACTACAGTATGTTCAATATAATTATGTGTATATGTATAAAATATATAAATTATTGACATACTGTAAAATTCCAAAAATAGCCCTCCCCCCGTGGCCCCCCCTGAAAATAAGCCCACTCCATGAATAAGCCCCCCAAGTCTCTGACGCAAAAATCCTTCTGATAATAATGCACCTATCAATGTTAAGCTGGAGGGGGGAGGTCAGGCAAAGGCCGGGCATTTGAACTCAGACAAGGATTTCTGTTCAAATGCCCCACCCCTGGGCAATCGTTCATGGTCAAATGAGTCACTTATTTGCTCTAAAAATGTGTCAGAATTTCATTAAAATGGTCAAATATCCCCACCATGGGCAGCTAATTGCTGCCAAATCCCCCACATATGCCCAGCCTCCCCCCCCTCCCACTTAACATTGATAGCTGCATAAGCCCATCCTGAATATAGGTGGGCTTATAATATTGTATACTAATGTAGTTAAAGTACAGTCATTTTGAAGATGAAAAACCTCCTCCAATAATAAGCCTACTCTGAAAGCCATGGGCTTACAGTATAGACCTGTGTACATGAGCCACACCTTAGATAGGCCGCACCCCAAACTTTGAGCCAATTTTTGGGCTAGGGAAAAAGTTTTTGCCTTATAACAAAGTGTGATATGGCAGGCAAGTAAGTGGCTTGTTTTAATAAAATTTCTTTATTAATTCACTGTTTCATTCCTACGCAGTTTCTTGCAGATTTGAATGAAATATAAATAAAGATAACAAAACTGCAGCACCTCCATAGCTTGTTTTGATAAAATTAATGTAAACAGAGACATACACATACATATGTAGCACATTAACAAGAAAGGGGTCTAATGGACTTGGCCATATTTGGCTATTTTGATGGTCAT
>JANVCK010232633.1:0-17803 GCA_026546655.1 Epizoanthus illoricatus | reverse complement strand
ATAGTGATAGTGATAGTGATAGTGATAGTGATAGTGATAGTGATAGTGATAGTGATAGTGATAGTGATAGTGATAGTCATAGTAACAGCAATATTAATAGTAATAGCAAAAGTAATGGTAATGGTAATGATAATGGTAATGATAATGGTAATGATAATGGTAATGGTAATGGTAATGGTAATGCCAATAGTATGGACAATAGTAATAGTCATGATGACTGGAAAGGGTATGGGCGGGGGGTACCTCAAAATTTAAAGCTCTTTGAAAGGGGGTCCCTGAATTTTTTTTTTAACTCTACAAGGAATGTGCTTAAAAAAATTAACTAAACTATTTTCTCATCAGTCCCCCAACATTTCTTTGTGAACGGTCCCTTAAAGCAAAAGAGAGCGATTAGACTTATTTTACTTTTTACAATGAAATGTATTTCTTTGTTTCTGTTGGAATTGGTAACGATGGTAACTGTTTCATACTGTAAATGAACAGCATGGGTGGTTCCTTTCCATTCATTTTCTGTTTGTTGTAATTTACTTACAGCTTGGACAAGCATGTCAAGAAGAGAGTCCAACGCTACGTCCAGCCGTCGTTCGTCACAAAGTCCGCGCGGCAGCGTGGCGTTAGGATTGAACAGACACAGGACTAGCTCCACTCCCTTCTTTAGCCCCGGAAACAGAGACAAAAGCATGACTCCTTAATTTGTACAACGTACATGCAAACAGTCATGCACAAAAACAGACACAGACACAGACACAGACAAAGACAAAAACAGAAACCGATTTGTATAGAGAATCGCTCTGTTCGAGAAATAATTAGAGATTAATTGTACGTGTGAACAGATCTGACTTTTGTAATTAATTGTTTCGAGAACTTAAGAGCGATTTTCTATTAATTAGAAGGGTAGCATAAAGGTAAGCTTCTGCTGATTTAGACCAAGATGGAGTGACAGAAAATTTGTTTGAATCGTGCGCGGCCGCGATTAGAAAACATATCACAATGTGATTACTTTCATAAATGTTGAATGAGTACTTACAGTTTGTTGAATACTTACATGGCGATCTTTTATAACATTTTAGGACACAGTGAAGGCAAAACGACGCCATCAGTTCAGTTTATCAGTTCCAAAGCCGGCAAATGCCACTACACCAGCGACCGGTCACCTCGTAAATTGTCGTCTCTGAATAAATGTTTTTTCTTTGACATCTCTTGTTTATAAAAGACGTACCGTCTTTCAAAGTGATTTTGAGAGTTCCTGGCATTCATAAGACAGTCGTACGAGTAATCCAGCAGCTATCGACTTTATAAACGTTGGCAAATACATTGCTCTTTGTTGCTCTGTCTTTGCAGTTGAGTGCCCGCCATTACAAATTTATCTTGCAAATGTATGCTTCAACATACAACAAGGTGGTTTCTGGCCTCAGTTGCCAACAACTTTCTGTTTCAGTTGCGGTAACTGAAATCTGACAAAATTCCGACACATGAACCGGCTGATCCGGCAGCAAAATTGCCCAAACTTTTCTGCAAATAATTTGTTGTCGATGCGATGTGGCATATGATTCTTTCCACTTGAATGAAGTTCAAGTTTGGCCATTTCTCCCCTTCGCTTTCTTATTTGTATCCATAAGTTTGTCTACTGTGGTCAAAATTTTCTTGGTGAATGCATGCAGGTAAAATTCTGAGAGTGATAGATGAAAGCTGTGAAGAAAATTAATGCATTGTTGTCTCTCTGCATTTTGAACACCGCGCCGTGAGCGATATAATTAAATTTTAATTGTACCGCTGACAGTACAATTAAAGATTAATTGTTTCGCTTTCAACTAAGCAGAAGCGAGCATTTATGCTACCCGTATGATTAGCATTAAGCACGTGCCCATTCTCGCTCCCAGAGCTTTCGTTGGCGCGCGGTCATTTTTAGGGTTATTGGCTTTCAGATATCGCTGAGGGATGAAGTGAAATTGTTTTGAAAAGGGGTTCGCTTTAATCATTTCCTTGTACACCCCCCCTTTTATAGTTCCTTGAAATGAGTGATCCCCCCTTTTGCTTGGTAAATTTTGAGTTAATGCCCCTGATATCATCCCCCCCCAGGACATAAATAATGATCGGTCCCTTACTAACAATGTAATGAAACTTGAAACCTCTCCTTAATTCACTAATCTTCTCCTCATAGTGTTGACAATTGAAATAGGTTTTGTTTATTAATCTTAATAAAAGTTCTTAACCAACACGTTTTGTTTGTATTCAACAGAGGGATGTTTGCAAAATAAGTTTTTGTAATAAGAGAGTATATATTTAACTTCATTACCATCATTTTATATAATAAATTAACAATTGCTGTTAAACTAGTTAATACAGCAAATAAGGTAAACGCTGCTCAGAATAATTTACACCTATCAAAGCTGAGTAACAAAAACTGATGAAATTGTTTGTATTAGAAGTACCTAACTTTTGACTTTCATTGCAGATCTGGATCAAGTATCGACAAGGGACGACAAGCTGATACTGAGGAAGGTCAAAAACATCACTCAAGGGGTCTCAGAGTACAGACATTTGTTACAGCAGGAGCTGCAGAAACTCTCACGTAGTTATCTCACTGAAGATATTTATCTGAAACAGAAGATTACCCAATCAGAACGTAGTTTTAAAGAGGACAAGCCATCAAGTCTTTCAAGGAAATACCGCAATAAATGGTTCTAGTTTAATTAAATCGCCAAAAGACTTACCAACAGGTAATACTGTATCACGTCGTCGTCAGATGAGCTCAACATTAGAAGAAAGATTTTAGGACAACTGGAGCAAATTTTAGATGAATGGAAGGGTAATGGAATAAATAATATTATAAGCAAGTCTAGAGAAAACTCGACTTTCCCTTGAGCAACGCAGGGATTACAACGACACAACTGAAAATGGGAAGTGTCCGACTGTCTACCGTTTCGGCTGAAATGAAGCCAAACCTCTCCGGGCACAATGTCTCTGTTTCAACGAACACTACACCAAGCGCATTGCCATACGAAACAAATGAAACACTACATGGCATCATTATAACAATAGCAGCATTGATCGTCCTAACCAACTCCTTAGTATTTGTGCTGTTCATTTTCAGGAAGAACCTTCGAAGTGCAGCCAATTATTTACTTCTTGGACTGGTCTTTGCAGATTTCCTGAATGGTGCTGTTAACATTCCATTCCTATTGGCCCTTGAACACCAGCTAGTACCATTCAATGAAGATAACAGCGTGTTTAACACCATTGCTCACTCCTTCACTGCAATCACTTGCATTTACCACATACTCGTGATAACTGGAGACAAGTATTTTGCCATCATGCAGCCTTTGAAGCGCTACCAGGTAACAAAGTCCAGGGTTCTTCTCACTGTTGTGATTATATGGTGCACCTCGGCTTTTCTTTCGTCAATACAACTTGCTTGGGGACGGCAAAGTCCTTATTCACAAACTGTCTACACAATTTTCATCACTATCGTTGCATTGCTGTTGCCGTATGTGTTTATGATTTTTGCTTTTGTTAAAATGTTTCTCAAAATCTCTAGAGGAGCGACAAAACTACTGAGAAATGGAGAGAACTCCAACTCCTTGGTTGCCCGCAGAAATCGTAATGACAAGAAATGTGTTTATATCATTTTTTCTCTGATGGCGCTCGTATATGTATTGAGTTGGTTTCCCTCGTACACGCTGTCTTTAATGTGTGGATTAAAATACTGTCCTCATAATAGAGAGGTTGAGGAGGTCATCATTACAGCACGTTACTTGTCTTCAATATTTAATCCTCTAATGTATACCTTCTTTAAAAGAGACTTTAAGATGTCTCTAAAATCGCTGATTAGTGGGAAGTCCTCAAGAACACAAGCAAGGGAGATTGTGCTACGAAACCAAACAAAACTGCTGAGTCACCATAGAGAGTGTGAATTGTTGCATCCCCCAGCAGCAGCGGTACAAAGTGACAGCCAACATTAACAGCTTATCTTTCTAAAGCAGCAAGTCAAGACAAATACCCTCCCTGCCCCTGGAGCTAACAGTTAACATTTTGAAAAAATATTCTTGAATATCTAAAATCCAAAGGGCGAAACCTAAACGAAATTTCACTGTCTGTTTTATCTTACGTCATCGATTAGTATTCAGTTGAACAAATTACGTGGTCACAAATGGGGACAAGGGTGGGACCATGTGCTGTTGCAATATAGTTGCATGGATAACATCGCAAGAGTGATAAAGTGCCACAACAACTGAAAGTCCTTAAGCCCAACACCGCCACGCCGGAAACGAAATGCAGCTACCGCAAAAAGGCCGACTGTCCCTTAGAAAGAGCCTGTTTAACCACAGGTGCCAGTATAAAGTCAGTCATACAATCTCAGTCTGCATCTAGACATAGCGTTTTTAGCTATCACATTATTGATTCTCCCAACGCAACGGTTTGAATTCACTCTCATGATAGCTGATCATGATCAGTAGCAAGACAAGTAGACGCGATATTCCCCCTGTAGCTATTTCGTTTACTCGACTGTGTATTAATTTGATGAGTTTCTTTCCTCTGTATGCTTACTTACATACACATATATATAATTCAGTTTATCGCACAAGTTGTTGCACCACTGAACGAAATAAGAATATCACATTAGCTTTATTGCTCCATTTCACTTGCAGCAAGAAATTGCACAGAACTGAGAGATCAAGGAGCCCCTGATGGCGTGTACACCATTGATCCTGATGGTCTGTGGAACATAACCGTGTTCTGTGACCAAACTACTGACGGTGGGGGGTGGACTGTGTTCCAACGTCGCCTGAGTCCCTTCATCCTGAGCCTTCAACAGGGGTTGGGTCCAGTACCAGCGGGGATTCGGCGACGTCACTGGCGAGTTCTGGCTTGGGAATGACAACATCCAACGCCTGACTGCTGCAGGAATCAACGAATTACGTATCGACTTGACCGTGAGTGCTCCCCATTCCGGATACGCAAAATTCTCTGTATTCCAAGTCGGCAGCAGTGCTGATAAATATCGCTGGAACATGAACTCGTACTCCGGAAACATTGGAAATTCTATATATGGTTACCCTCTACCTGCACACAGCCAGAATGGAAGGGAGTTCTCTACACCAGACCAGGACAATGACAGGGCTCCTGTACACTGTGCACGAGAGCGTAGTACGGGTTGATGATTCTGCTATTGCGGTCACTCCGACCTGAACAGGAACGAGTATAATAAAACTTGCAGGAGTTCCTGGAGCTTCACATCCACCACCATAAGAAGTGAAATGAAGCTCCGTTAGACAAATGAACTGCCACGTCATGAGATATTTCCAGTTCTTTCTCTTCGTCCCTCCACACAATTTTTGCCGCTCCCAGATATTTTAATAGGCACTGTGCACTATTCCATTACTATATGTAGATAACTGCTGTCAAACTACTAAGCATCTATGCAAATTAATCTCAATCTGACAATTGCTATTGTAGAATCCTAATGCGAAAATGTATCTGTTTTTATTAAGAGACAACTTTACCCTTATTAAAATTCGCACATCTCAACCAAGTCTGCCGTGCCTAAATTTAATTTGAATCTTTTCTTGTCATAGTTCGTATTTATCCACAAACACTATTATCATTCATCGTCTTCTTGCAAGTCTCATCCTCTCAACTGGTTTTGTTACTTCCTTTTTTATTTCTTTTAACTGCCGCATCTCTTGCACTGGTAGTTTATAACAACGTACTAAAAACGTCTCATCTAACTCTGGCATTATTGATTTTGTTCAAATATTCTTACCACATTTCGTTTCATGCTTCCCAATAATTAATAAGGCGAGCTCACGCTTCGCCATCGCCAAATGAGATGCAACAATCAAGTCGATCAACAACCGCTCAAAAGATCACCAGCTGCTCGATCACCACCACGTAAGCAGAAACGGAGACGAAAGGAAAAGGAGACATTGCGTTCTTCCGGCGGCACTAAATGATAGAAGGAGAAGGGGAGGAGGGAGGGGGGGGCAATGGCGGATAAGTATTCTAGTGTTACGGTGCGATTTAGGTCCTCCACAAAAAGATGGAAAACAGGTGGGAACCACCTTAAGTTTAAAAGCGCAAAATCACTGCAGGGTACACTAATGAGTGCTGACGTAAAGTCAAAGAAAAACTGCCAGAATTTTTGTAAATCAAGTTCCAGAAAAGTTAACATTGAATATCTTCCAGACTATTTCGGAAGGCATATGTACCAGATGTGTTTATCCACTATGTATATTTTGCTTTGTTAATATGTACTCATATAGATATTACTACTGATTTGCTTGCAATTTTTGTTTCTAAGAAACATAACAGAAAATAATCGTGCAAGGTCTGGATGGCATGAAAACATTCCTGCACAGCTTGAGCACAAAATAGCTACGCAACCCACCCCCATCAATTATCTAATGATCCGTCCCTTACCTTCTATTAAGTATACTGTTACATAAACACTTCTTACCGTAAGCAATATTGACATAATAAGAATTGAAGTGAAAGCGAACAGAACATACAAGCAGATAAGTTATTTATTCAAACTTCTAGCTTAAAAATCATAGCAAGGTTTGTTGCTCAGTTATCTTGTTTCGCGCCACTCTTTGACAGCTGTCAATCAAGACGACCAAACAGAGCAAGGGGAGAAAGCGGGGAAATGGCGAAATTACTTAAGAAAATTGACTTGAGCAACTCTTTAGACAAATGTAAAAAAATCCTTCAATTTATGGGGGAAAAGTGGCACTTATTTCAGGTTTTAAGGAACGTTATGGTAATTCACAAAAAGGCATAGTATTTTGTACTTTTGTGTGAGAACACAAATCAAGAAAACGAGTTTCGGTCCGTTTTGCATTTTGTGAATTTGGGTTTTTGTGAAAAAGTGGAATTGCCGGAACCGATCACTGATTATTTCTGTCCTCCGTCCCATTTTTCGACTGATAAATTAATATACCGTAAACTTATGAATATAAGCCCATGGACTCATATTTTTCAAAGCACCTTTTTTTGGGGGGGGCTTATTTTCGGAGTGGGCTTATTATTATTACTGTTTTAAAAACTTCGCCAGTGTTCCAGTTTTTTTAAAGAAAACCCCCAAATTTCGCTACTTGCTCTTTCCATTTCTGGCACATCAAGTTCTTGATTGACATACAGAACGTGATAAAGGTCTCACTCCGGGCGGCCTCGCGATTGTATTTACCCACAAGACCTTGCGAGACAGTATGCGCAGAAAAAACAAAAATGCGACCCTGTTGCGCACCTGATAAATATGCCTACTCGGTAACTGAGGTTGAGAAAGTTTGTTGTTGCCAAGAAGAGCGAGTGAATATTGTAGCGTTTTTCGACAAGTATGTGACGAAGAGGCGAGGATTTGCTTGAACGTCGATGGGACAGAAGATGAATGTTCATATTGTGGACATTCTGTGGAGAACGATGAACGAACAGCATGATAAAAGGGGCATATTCGTATCCTTGTAAACACATCGACTGATCTAGTTAAACTAAATTGCATAATTGTTATAAAATATTTTGTTCTGTTGTAAGTTTCGCCATCGTCAGTCTTGGGATGTGGTGTGTAACAGATAAATGTGATAATAACTTTTTTAATTCTTACATAAATGGGTTTAAGTATATTAAACATATAGTTGCTCGAAATTTTTATTCATGAAGTGCACAACAGTATAGACGCCGCAGAATGATTTTTTCTGACCGTGTAAAGGTCGCCTGAATATACTCCAAAGTTTATGCATTGTTTTTCGATCGAATATTTAGATAGTTAATGTTTTCAAACGACACTTTAAAATATAAGAAAGCAAACTTATTCTTGTCAAAGTCTTGGCTTATCTATATTCTATTTCAGTTTTAGTTCTTCCAGATATCAAAATCACGATGACTTGAGAATAAAAATTATTTATACATCGACATGTAAATGCACCAAAATTTTATATATATATAATGCAAATACATTTTGACACAGATCTCCTTTTCACTGCTGCAACAGACTGGGCCTCACTGTTGAAATAATATTTATATTAACTGGTGTGGTATTGCATTGACTAATCATTATTTGTTGTAAATTTCTTACTCTTAGGCCTGGTTTAGACATTGTGCTTTTACCGAATCAAAGTCAATTGCATTCGGCACGGTGTCTGGCACTGTCAAAGCACAGTAGTGATTTACATGTATACACTACACCAATATGTGTGAGATTAATACATAACACCCATGTTACAAGGATCAGGGATCACTTCAGAAATTTATTTCTCAAAATGTTGTTTATTTGATGGAATAAAAACTACCCAGATAAAGAAAAGTGACACTAAAGTTTCAGAAAAGCGGTGAAATTTGACACTGCATTTCATTTCTGACTGCAGGCTCATAAAAATGATTTGCAAGCAACCTTATATCTTGATATTTCATCTGAAATAAACTATTGGACCAAGTAATTGACTCCTAGTTTAAAAGTCTAAAAATCTGTCAGAGCCCAAAGCTCTAGCTCTTTTATTTACCAAGAAAACAGCTATTCAAAATTCAAAGCAAAGTGAAGGTACATTTTGGAATTTTCAACAACTCTCTCTCTCTCTCTTATCCCCTTGGCCCCTCTGTGAAGCATAGGGCGTCGACAAGTTCTCTCCATTTTCCACGATCCACTGATTTGTGGTAAAGAAAAGAGCTTCAGCTGAGCCGGGCTCCAACAGATTTTTAGCCTGCAGTCAGAAATGAAATGTAGGCCAGCGGTGTCAAATTTCACCCCATTATCACGATTTTCTGAAACCTTAGTGTAGCCTTAACTTGTCTGGGTAGTTTTTATTCCATCAAATACAGTATATTTTGAGAAATAACTTTTCGAAAGTGACCCAGTTTAGACAGACCAATCACCTTAATTCAGGCACTATAGCTATGCGTAATTGGTACATAAGTTTAGACATTGTGCTTTCACCATGTTTTTACTGTGCCAAATCCAAATAATTGAATTTGGTGTGGTGAAAGCACAATATCTAAACTAGGCCAAAGTGCATTATTGATAACAATCAAATAGTTTACTTTAAACAAATATTTAAGTTACTTAATTTTTTGCCTAAATTTTGAAATGGTAATTTTGTGTTAGATAAAAATAAAATAATGATGACAGATAAGCATGTTCATGTAACTAGTCACTTGTAAACTAGTATATATTTACAATGTAGTAAACATAAAAATGCATATAATTTATTTGTTGATTATGTTTATTACAAAACTAACCTAGACACACATGACAGGTGTAATGCATGAAATATTAATCACATTCATTTGGGAGTCAAGCTTTGCAAGTTATTGCTTGGAAACAAGTACAGTTTGTAATGTTTGTGAGTTGTGTAATACAGACTTGCAGTGATGGATGTTTCACTCTTTCTTCCTGCTATACTCATTCCCGGAGGCAATATGCTCTGTTATTGGTTAGTAACAACCAGTTATTGTCTAATTCTTGCTATCCATTCAAATGGATTGTGATTATTCTGACTTTTAACTCTGGCAACTGTTTAGGTTCTGAAATTATAAATATGCAAAACAGTCTCAGACAATCACACATGAAAAATCTCAAGACAGATTTAGTTTAACAATAGAGTTGCACCATAGACACAAAGAATTCAGTCAACTATTCATTCTCATAACAGATTCAGTTAAATTGGGATTATTCTACTGGAAGTCTATCCACCTTTCAGTTCATGTACAGTATGTACATATTCACACACATAATTTATTACCCATGTAACCTTGATCAGTAATTATTAAGCTCACTACTTAGCATTCAAGTACATTTCAGATTAGGCTCTAGGAAGTGATTCTCAATTTTTGCCAAATAAATACTGTAAGTTCTATTCTCCAAAAAAATTGTAGCCAATCATAATCTTATTATTAACTCAAATTAGTACTTTTTTGAGTTTTTAGGTACTCATTATTTCCAACTATTTGAAGAAAATGCAAAACTGGTATACATGTATGAGTCAATATATTTTTCAAATAAATGTTTATAGTTATAAGTACAATATACAATATATTTATTTACAACATTACTATCAGCAGCAAATTATCACTCTTACTATTGAATAGGTTGAAATCAATTGTCTTTATTTCTTCAGACAAAAAAATCTCATTTGCTTCATGACATTTCAATGCAGTCCTCAGTGCCAAATATGATTCCAGGAAATTACATTCCTGTAGTTAGGTAGACTACAAGTAGTCTCTTCCTTGTCCAAAGGTCTCTAGGCAATCGCACGATCGGCGAGCAGATACTCCAGTCTCTTCTTGTCACACTTATTTCATTTCACCTGCTAGCATTTCACGTGACAAAAAAGTGAGAAAATCGGACTGTTATTAGTCTAGATAGTTATTAGGGAAAAGTCAGTGAAAGATTAGTTTTTCAAGGTCAGAGAATTGCAAGTAAATTTTGATTTTGATTGCCCAGAGAAATCCTGTTTTTTTTGCTCAAGTCACTGAAAAGGTAGGGGATTTTGTATTCGGGCTTCACATAATTAATTGGTTTGGCTGTGACAATGTTTTCTTCCTAGAAATTGCAGGTTTCAATTGACATTTAAGACTGAAGTATAATGTGACAAGGTATTTTTCTTAATAAAGCACTATTAATTACAATAATAATTGGACATTATTATTACATGGTTGTGCCCTGAATACATCAGAAGTTGGGTAATAAAAAATAATTTAATTCTTGCACATACAGGTCAGTGCTCAAAAAATATTATTTGGTTGACCAGTGAAAGTCAGGCAAAAGTCAAGGAATTGTTTATTTTCATGAGTGCGAACTCTTTGTAATCACTAATGCTTCTTAGCCTTTCTAGTTTTAAAATATGACATCTGCACAACTATTGAACTTTTAAGTTCTTGTAAAGATCTCCTACTAGATGCATATCAAATCATTTTTTCTTCTCCTTTGTGCTGTAATATGTTAAGAGTTGTTTCCTTAACCACTGACACTCCACAGTGAAAAGTACAAGGTCGTTAACCAGGAGCGCCTCGAGAAACTGAGGGAACAGGGCAGCGAGGAGACGGCTTACTGGAAAGAGAGAACTAAAGAATTGTCCAAGGAGACAAACAGAAGGAGAAAGTAAGGCACTGGAAAGTAACATTTGAATTGTTGTTCAGTTGTCAGGTCATGCATCATCTTGACACAGTAATTTAAATGTGTGTTATGACATTCAATCATATAGAATCAATAGAAATTGTTGTAAAAAGTGTTTTACATTTGTACATGGTTTGTGCCATAGTGAAGTCCTTGACATTTAGCATTAGTCTTGAGAAGAGTTTTTGAATCAAGGCACAGTCTTGAAGAGTGCTTAGTAAATTTTATGATAAACCTTTAAATCATTCTGTAAACTCTAGTAAATTAGATAGATCTATACAATCATTGAATTCTAGACTGATTTAGGTTTCACGTGGGTAAACTATTTTTTTTTGTGAATACCCAATTAGTGCATTCATATTTGATATCTTTTGATAAAAAGCATGGCACAACCCTGAATTGTGTTACTATTTTAGAGCATTAGAGGAGAAGAAGAAACAAAAAGAGGCAGACGAGGAAAAAGAGAGAAAAGAGACACTTGCTCAGAGAAGAAAAGAACAACAGGAGGCAACACAGAGATTTCAGAAGAAGACCCCACACAAGAGGAAGGCCCACAGAATATCACAACCCTCAGGTACACCTCAGGAGCCCAACCATCCTCGGAGACCCAGGGGAATCAGTCAGGTGACAGAATAGAGGGGACCTAGGAAAAAGTCAACCTCCCTTCCCTCACCCGACGGATTGCCCCAGGATCTCTGAGGATGGAGCCTAACAGGCAGGACTAACATTATTGTATTCAAGAGCAGATCACGTCCCATTCCCACACATCTCTCTATGAGACAATAGCGGCCTGGTGGCAAATGTCCTCGCATGCACAATTTCTATTTTTGTTTTTACCAGGAAAATAAGTGATTTACCATGTCAGCAGGTAAATGAAAATATCCTTGCCTGATACAAAATAATTTAGTGTAGTTTGCTGGGGACATGAAAGTTCTTGAATCATACAATATATTTAACTTTGATGATGCAGATTTCACACAATCATTGAATGCCTTGTCACATACTTGACTGCTCAACGCCATGTTTTTGCAAGGACAAACTCATAAATTTTTTAAATTGAAAGTTACTGTGCGAGCGGATAATTCAGTCACATGGCAATGTGTATTGCAGATTTGCTGAAGTTCAGCAGTTGTTATAGCAGCATGGCTACAAAGCAGTCAAACCAGTTTCAAACCTGACTGGTACAGCCAAGTTTCTGGACACAGCGACTTCAAACAATTGTGTGGCTGTTCACAGAGGTCTCTTTATCTCCTCGTTTATTGTGGGTATGTAAGAGATTTCTGCTCACATGGCAGCAGTAAATGTATATGTACATGTATGGTATATCCAAGCCATGTTACACTTTAGGACCAGGATGGATACTCATAAAAAGGTTGCTGAAAAACCCATGTACATGTAGGCCCTTGCATGACAGTGATAAGCCCAACACAGAGAATTTTATGACCTGATGCAGTATTTTCTTCAAATGACAACTAGTCCTTTACACATGTTTCCTCAACAAATAGAATATTTTATTTCTTTTTCAAAATTGATAGCCATGACTTACTATTTATATATTACATCTGTTACAGGTCATTCCTCCCTCGTTCAGGATGGTGTGCGAATAGTACGAGGGCATATTGTAGAGATTCAGAATGGCCAGCAAGTGTCAAGAGGACCAGAAAATGGTCCAGTGGTGGGATTGGATGAAGCCTTAAGATTGGTCCAGAACACTGGTATTGCTAGCCAGGAGAAAGCCCAAGCAACTAACCACGGTCCTGATCTCAAGTATAGGCATCTTAATGGTGCCGTAGGTCAAACCAACCAGTGTTATTCAACTTCAGGGATAAAACAAACTATTTATGATGATAACCCAGACACTTCAACATTGATGAATTCAGGTTTCACAGAAACCAACCCTGGACACTTCGATGTTGACATAGCAACTGCTTTGAGTAATCAAAATATTACTGTAGATGCAAACCAGAATTTTGATCCTCATCATGATGGCATTAACAGCAAATATGAAATTGAGAAATTAAGGGTGGCAGAACAGGAGAAACTGCGACAAGAAGCATTTGGTAAAAATGCAGCACCAAAGCTTGCTTTCATGACATATAGCTCGAACCAAGAACTAACTGAAGGTGCCTTGCCTCCTACCATGGGCAGAAACTCGCCTGCTGGGAGTCTGACAAGTTTAGACAGCCTTGATGAGGTCCCACAAACTGGAGGAGTAGCCTCGGGTTCAGTTATCACACCTTCAGCACAGTCAGGAATTATAACAAAGAGTAATAAAGCTAAATCTGCAGGCAGACGAAGAGTGAAGTTTTGTGACAGTATTGAGTTTGATGACGGTGTGGTTGGTCAGTTAGTAACTCATGAAAAACAGAGTACCAAGCATTATATCAGCCTGTATAACCAAAGCCTTGCACAGCAGCAGACCAGTACTGCCCCAGAGTCGGGCAGCAGCACTCCCCCCTCACCAATAGCAGCACCAGTACCAGCTGCTGTTCCTGCTACAAAGCCAGTTTCACAACCGGTGCCTGCTACAGCACAGAATCAAGAGATAAACTCCCCAAAGGCTCACGGTGAAGTTGGAGAAGATACAGGAAAGAGCTTTGATATTGCAAAACATGTTGAGATTCCAAAAGAACCAATAAGCATTAAGAATGTACCATCTGTTGGTGGGCCTACATCTTCTGCTGCTTCTAGTCTATATTATTCAACTTCCACTGCACATAGACAAGATAGAGCTGATACAAATATTCCTTTGACTTCACAAGCCAGTACTACCACCAGAGCAACCGTGAGACATTATGATGAACCCAAGGCTAGTTCTACTAACAAACCTAGTACCCACACTACAAAGCAAACTCAAGGAGGAAATAATTCGGTTGGGAAGAATCAACTCTTGTATTCACCAAACAATGTGGCTGTTGAACGGCAGTCAGATCATACTCCAGATACAGCCAGACATCCTGTAAGTTCGTCCACTGGATCTACAGAGCCCAGCAGAATGGAGCTAGAGGCTGGTCCTTTCCCACTCAACTCGTCAGGTTCTATAGCAAGCAGTGGGAGCTCTGTTCAAGACAGCTTGGAAATCTTAAGAGACAGTTTAGAAGATGCAGACAGTGATACTCGGCAGAGGATGGTGACAACTGCTTCTGAGAGCAGACCTGAGGAGCAAAACTTGCATGTTACAGAAGGCGATGCACAAAGGAATTATACAAGTAGTCACTCCTTCATAAGCCATGTACCAATGCCCTATAGTGACAGAGAATCAAGTCATGGCAGTCAAGCAGCAGAGTACAGAAGTGGTGAAATGTCCCCCCAGGATAGTGTCCCCAGTCCATATGTAAGTCATTTAACATTCACCTCCCCAGTAGGAGTAGCACAGTCGCCCATCACTTACTCCAGTCGCCATTTGCCAAGCACCCAACCACAGCCAAGCCCTCAGAATTTCCACACATTTGGAAGTGATAAAACCAATGCTACAGACCCAAATACACCAATGAATGAAGACTTGTCACTTCATTCAAATGACAATGCGACTGACCTTACTTCAACTGGTACAGTTGGCCAACCAGTTGTAGCTCCTCTGGAATACAATGCAACCACGAACAATGCACTATATTCCCAAAGTTGGTTTCCAAGATCTACAGTTGTTGCAGCTGGAGCATCCCAGATTTATGCACACTCAGTGGTCGGTGTATCATCTACGCCCACATCTGCCCGACCAGTACCTCCACAATCGTCAGTTCTGCATCAAATGACAGTAAGCCCCAGTTCTTTCTCACAATCAGCATTGTCTCAAACTCGAACAATTTTAGGTGCTACAGCCCTTAATTCAGCTTCTATGGTATCAAACAGGAGCCAGACAAGTAAAGATGTGAGCACTTCATCTTGTATTGTGTCACCTACTAGACATCACATGGACACACTGGTAGGAGCATCTCCTTCAATTGCATCAACTGCATCAAATCAAACCAACCAGGTGCAATCAATCCCATCGTCGGCTTTACAAGCTGTTCCTTTAGTTCCTAATCTCACCAATAATAATAATGCATTTAAGCTGGCAAGTGAAAGACAAATTTCACTCACGGATGTTAGTTCAAATGGTAGTCAAGGTGTGAATGTTGAACATGAGGTTAGAACTGAAGAGCCCAATTACTCGAGGCCAAGTGATGTGAAAGGAACACAGAGAGGAACCACAAGTAAGAAGCCGCCAACTGGTGCAAAGCCAAGCAATCTCAAACAGCCAGCTGTCCGGAACACTAAGGGCAAGGCAAGACAAGTGGTAAGAAAACACAGTAAAACTAACCCAAAGCACAATAACAGAGCAAAGCATGGGCCACAAGAAAACTCCCAAAACACACAAAGAAATGCAGGATTTGGTAAAGACAATAAAAAGAGCTCACCGATTGATGACGAGCAAGTGATGAGGAACATATTGGAAGATATGGATAAAATCAGTTTGCAGAGCCGTTTGAACAGTGCGCAGTCAACATATGAAGGGGGGAGCACATCAAATAGGACCACAGCTCCTAGCCAAGGACTGTCTCAACGGGGCTATGAGCATGAAAAAATGCCATTTACACAAGATAACTACCCACAAGCTGCCGAATATGGTGGCCAGTCTAATAATCATGAGTCGCAGCCTCGACCACGGGTAAGCAGTGCCTCACGGCGAGTCCACAATCCACGGGTTGCTTCAGCCACAAGTCACACTTGGCAGCCTACAAGAACGGCTGTAGAAACACCACACAGCAGCACAGATCAGAGAAGAGTTCATACTTCAGATAGGAGAGATCCACAGTTCTCTCAGAGAAATCAGTCTGTGAGCTATGTATCTAGTGCAGCCAATTCCAGCAGGCGTCTGAATGAAACTGACTCAAACCAAGGAGGTCATGATCAATTTGCATATCTCGAAGTACCTACCACAGGACGTAGAACTAATGCTTATGTTCCTTATACTGCTGGAGGGGAAGCTTGGACTTCAAATAATGCACAACATGTAAATATGCGGACTACAAACAATTCACAGCAAGCAAATTACTCGCCATCAGCACATCTCAAACGTTCCATATCACTTGATCGGACACCAACAGATGAGGAAATCAATTATCTCTGGGACAGAGTTCGTGTGTGCTTGGACAACAAGAGTACACAGTCGGCTGGGTCAGATTCATGTGTAAACAGAATCAACGTCCGGCAGTCTCGGACAGGATCCGGTACAGTCATGCCAAGATACCAACACACCGGACCACAGACCAGCTATGGACCTGGTTATGTTAAGGGCTCTGTGAATGCCGCTCGTACTTCAGGTTTTGACATGGTGGCAACTCCAACTTTAAAACGATATGGTTCTAATGATGGATTAAGACGATATGGTTCCAATGACAGCATCAACATGAGAAGATCGTCATTGCTACGGCAGCGTGCAGCAAAGACAACTGGTCAACAGCAGAACAAACCCCCACTGCCAAGGCAACCATACTCTCCGCATCAGCAGCTTAGTCCAGCTCCCAGTAAACAAGGCCCATCACAGACGGCTAGCACACGGGGTAAGTGTTTGATGTGCAACACAAATCTCCGACATTTTGTCTGTTGAACATTTCAGATCAAGAAATGGGCAAGGTACCTATCTGTCGTGATGTTTGGTGTGTTGATCGTAAGTAGATAGAACGGTATAACGGTGCATCGAAGTCAAAGAAATAATTATCTGCTTAGGAAATTTATGCATCAGTACTTATGTTAAGGGAATGTTAATAGTGACAATGACAATCTTTGAATCTTGATACTTTGTAAGGTTTATTGCTTAAATTCTAAGAGGTGTTTGGAATTGAAAAGGTTTGTTGATAAAGATTACGTCAGCTGAAATTCGCCTGGAGCATTACCGAATGTTCATGAATGTTCTTTTAGGTGTTAAATATATTTTACGTCGATTTGTTACATAGCATTTGTTCATGGAAACGTGTTTTCGTGGACAGAGAAAATATTTGTCTGGTTATATTTGTCATAATTATTACACGTCACGAAAAGATAGAACCGAAAATAGCATTCGCACGTTACTGATGTTATTCTACAAAATACTTCTTACATGCATACAGTGTCTGCAGAAAAGTATGAAACGTTTTTGTTGGAATACGTTTTACAGAATGAAGTATTAAAAGCAGTCACACAACTGTATCCAATAATAAATAATTCACGGACTAGCTTGAAAATCGCTTCACACATTTTTGCAAACAATGTATGGAGCTTGGTTGGCCTGTGCACACACAAGAGAACAGTACGAGTACCATGTCGTATGAACAAGCTTCCCTGTGGAGGCAAGAGGCAGATGATTTGTAGATCCTGCTGAGCAGTTTGTGATGACATGTGAGCCTGTGACCATTAGGAAGGTAAGAACAAGACACGTGGGACTACTATTCTAATGCTACATTGCTTGATTCGCTAGCTCATCCTGGACAGCAGCCTCTGTCAGAAGCTGAGATGCGTGCAGTCATGAAAGCATCACAGACAAACCAAAGGAGAGAGCCGGCAGGGCATGAGGACAACTACAGTGAACAGCAACAGCAGCAGCAATACCTGACGTTGATGAACACCAGGAAAGGTAATTGGGTTAGGGGGTGTCAAGGAAAGCAGTACCCCCCCCCCGGGAATTGGCGGTGTTCGCCCCTCCAGACGTGGAAAAAGGACTGAAGGGCTGGGCCCGTCCAC
>JANVCK010232611.1:0-10059 GCA_026546655.1 Epizoanthus illoricatus | reverse complement strand
ACTAAAAATTAAGGATAAAAATTTGGTTAAACATTAAGCATCCCGAGTTATAATGTACAGCAAAGAGGATGAAATTGTAGCAAATAAGTTTAATAAATTCTTTACTTCAGTTTGCAAAGTTACTGTAGACAAAGTTAAGCTTCTAGACAACAAATGCAAAATTAATATGACTTAAGACAAACAGCTTTTATTCCCAGAGATTATCTGTTGTCAGAACAATTTTCTTTAGAACTGTAGAATGTTAACAAGTCAAAGAGATTATCAAATTCAATGGCCAGACAAAACAAGCCCCCTGGGATGGATAAGATTCATATCAATCCATGTGATTAAAGAATATCTTCTTGCTATCTTGTCACTGTCAACTTCCATCATCTTTCACCCAAAACAGCATTCCAAACACATGGAAGATGGCAGAAGTTGTACTGATTCCAAAACAAGGAGACCACGAGCTGCCAAACAATAATCGACCAATCTCTTTGTTACCGATTAAGTCAAAATATTAAAAAAATGTTATTACATGCATGTACGTTTCTGAAAAGTCTTCACATGTCCTGGGATTTTTATTTTTCCTGTTAAGTCCTGGAATTTTGCTGTGACTCCTTGAAAACTTGGGAAATCAAGTAAACCCAGATTTATTCTAATTTAGATTTATTAGTTTGAAGTTAGTTTTTAGCATATGTAATGCACAGGCAAACATATTCATGTGTGGCATGCGCAGTATAAATTAAATATTATTATTATATTAAAATTAATATTATTTTTCTTCTCTTCTTTCAAAAAGTAAATCACTATAACTAAGTATGGCAAAAGTTTCAGTTTGGTTTGGGATCGATGAATCCAAAATACTCAGGAATACTAGTACATGTACTCCTGGAAAATGCCTAAAAAAGTCTTGGAATTTGGAAACATGGGAAGTGTATGAACCCTGTTAATTACTGATGGATTTTCTGTGGAGTCAAATTCTTCCTTATCTTTCATGCTCCGCATGTTCAGGTATCTAACTGGTGATCAGTTCCAAGGGGAGTCGTCAGTCGAGGCATATGTCAGAAGTCTGAGGATGGGATGCAGGTGTCTGGAGTGTAAGTTGTAATTCATTGTGGATTGTTTTCTTTAGCCTTATAAAAATGATAATATATTTTGAATCAGAGTATAATGTCACACTTCTGAACACTGGAGAAGTTGTGGCTTTGGAAAGCCATTAGGTTTCCTAAATTAACAACAGGTACATAGCAAGACAAAGATTATGGGGGGAAACTGGCCAATTTTTGTAGAGGGGTTGGGGGGGAGTGACTCAGTGGCAGAAAACCAAGAACCTATTGGGATATAGTCTAGGGAATAATCTTGAACTGTGTTTTATTATGTGTCTGTATATTTGCACCATATTTCCACCTTCCCACTCTCACCCCTCACCCCCCTCCCTAGTGTGTGTTGTGTCTATCCCTCCTCCCATCCCAGTTTCTGTGAGATTTCTTTTATGAGATTTTCAGGACACAGTGCTCCTGCAGATTCTTGAAAAGTCTCATTTTGGTTTATGAATTTTCAGGCCTTGAAAAGTCTTAAATTTGTCAGAACTGTTGCTTTGGGTCTTAAAATAACTTAAAGTTTCTCCTCAAGTTAAATTCATATTTTATGGATCAAGTTTTGAAGCTCAATTGTTGTCCAATCGAGTCCTGTTTCTCAGACAAATTTGTCTTAAATTTTCTAATTTCTTATCTTAAAATGTCTTTAAAAGGTTTTAAATTTACTGAGCTGACAGCTGCAGGAACCAGGGACAAGTCACTTCTGGCAGCAAATAATAATATATGAAAGTTGTACACCATATTCATTTTGTCCTACAAAAATAAAATAAATTAATTAAAAAATGTGTAGTTTGGCTGACTTTTTGTCATTTGTAGGCCCTTAAATTGCACCCTGAAGAGTTTTTGTATTTGCAGTGGATTGTTGGGATGGACCTGATGGAAACCCAGTCATTACACACGGACTCACACTTGTTTCAAAAATCAAGTTTGTGGATGTCGTCCGTGCAATCAAAGACCATGCATTTGTGGCATCAGAGTGAGTAGTTACATGTACAGAACAATTACACATGACCAGCATGTTGCACGTGTGTAGTAGTTACGTCAAGTCCTAATATGGCACCTGCAGTTGGCCATAGAGTACCATGAGGAAAATGAGACAGTTGCCTTGGTTGAAAATTGATATTTTTAAAAAAATTGTAATTTTTTTAAATTTTTTGGAAGTTTAATATTCCATGTTGTAATTTTTAAATGTTTTTAGTTTTTTCAATTTTTTATTTTTTCATTTTTCATATTTTCAGTTTTTTCATTTTTTTCAGTTTTTCATTTCTTAATTTTTCATTTTTTAAATTTTAAATTAATTTTTATTTTATTTTTGTTTTATTTTCCATTTCATTTCAACTTGTCAAAATTTATCCCTGGTGAGGCCTTGTTGTATTTTGATCAAAATGTTCGTGGTTAAATTTAAGTCCAAATGAATGACTTGGACTATGGTCTGGGTTCCCCCATGTTGAATTTGCAGATGTTGTAACTATGTGTCACTCTCTACACTTTTCAGCTTCCCACTGGTACTGTCACTTGAGAATCACTGCAGCTTATCTCAGCAAAAAGTCATGGCACAGACATTCAGAGAGATATTTGGAGGTATCATATTATTGTTAGTTTTACTTGTTGTTGATCATCTTTGTTTATTATGTAATTTTTTTCTGGTAGGAATAAACTTCTTGTTGTTAGCTTTATTCATGATTGAGTGGAGCAGAACAGGCAGAACGTAAGTAAAAGACTGGCGATCTCCTACTGTGATGCTTTGTGCTTTGTTCATAAACAAAGCTTTTTATTAATGTTTTATGGAAGCCTTAAGTACTATAGAACAGATACGACATTTGACTTTGGTGAAAAATTATCATATGACAGGGTTCGTACGGGTCACGGAAAACCTGGAAAGTCGTGGAATTTTGGAATTTCATTTTCCAGTCCTGGAAAGTCATGGAATTTTGATTTTGGCCATGGAAAGTCATGGAAAACGAAGTTCAGTGTACAAAAGTACTTTTCTGATCAGTGGCAGTTTTTATTTATGAAGAAATTGCAGTTTGAGACAGAATTTTAGTACGTAAATAAATGCTTTATTTCTCAAACTACTACTTGTTTTCCTTGTTGAATGTGGTTGCTGTGCTTGTGCACTGGAAAATATCTCAAATGAAGAAGAGTTTTTGACAATTTCAAACAACATTGGCCAACATTACGTCATGGAGAATGCTATTTAAAAAGGTCATGGAAAAAGTCATGGAAAATCATGGAATTTCAAAAACCCCAAAGAGTACGAACCCTGTATAAACAAGGATGGAACTAGGTTCTTAGAAGCAACTGGGAACATACATCTTCTCCCGTGCTTCATGGTCCATGAAAATAACCAGAAGTAGCTGTGCATTGTGGGCATTCCTTGTGATTTTAAAGCAAAACTGTAAATAAGAGGAAGCCTGAACTCTAATAAGCCCTATGGTTTCTCATTCAGGCTTCCTCATCACTGAAATCCTGTAATAAAATTATTGTAATTTATTTTCCTGTTGATATTAATTATAAACAAATAAACCACCAGTGGTGATCACTGGTCTTCAAGAATCCAAATTTATTGGGGATGATGTTATGTGGACATCAAATAGATGGATAGATAGATGGATGTGTGGGTTGGTTTATTGTTTGTTGTGTTGCATAATTCTGATAAATATGCTTAATGCTAGTGAAATATTTAGAGTATTCACAAGGTAGAGTTTTAGTTCCACAATTAATAAGCACTAAACCTGCTAAAAAGCATGACAGGGTAACTTGTGGAGTAGTGGTGATGTCACAGGATGAGACAGGCATCATTAGATTTTGTCAGGTGGTGAGGAAAGTTGGAAAGTTAATGTTCAGCCTGCTAAAAATTCTTTTCCTTTTCATTTTAGACATGCTGTTAACACAACAGATAGATGCAAATGAGATGGAGTTACCTTCTCCAATGTTACTGAAGAAAAAAATAATTTTAAAGGTAAGAATTACATGTACTGAATCTATCAAACACAAATATATTTATACTTGGCTCATAGATAATACACCTAACATTTAATAAAGTTAGCAATTGATTTTGTAGGAAAATTAACATGTACATGTACATGTATTCAAAGAACATAAAATTATTTGTAAACTTGAATTTGAGAGCAACCTTTTAAATACATGTACCTGCAATTATGGTTTGGAAAATATTGACTTTCAGTCATGGAGCCCTTGCAATGGGGATGGTGAGTGAGGTGGCTCATTCCATACTAACATTTGTCTCTAATATAATGACACTAAATTAAATAATTATGTATCTTTGTTGCAATTTATGAGCTATTTTTCAACTTCCCAAATAAGGACACTGTTGATTATTAGTAGCGAGGCAAGATAAATTATTTTCAAGACTGTTGGATTTTTTCTATACTTGTCTGATAATTTATTGTATTGCAATACAAATAAGCCATCCCTCCCACCACTGATTCATAAATTGGAATAAGAATCCTACAGTTGATAGTTAGAACTTTATGGCAGATGAGTTCTACCTCCAACCCATGATGTTAGGTAAAGGTACTTTTTATTTAACTTTGGTGGTTCTGTCAGCTTTGAAAGCTGGTATCGATGGAAGCCGACTGTGCGCACTTCACCCCCTGACTCTGTCAGTGCTCTGTTTTAAGGGTATTTAAAGCTCAAGCTACACAAAACAGAGAGAAGTTGAAACAGATGTTGAGGTCACTGAGAATGGAGCTGGTAACCTCTCACTCAGAAGGCCGTACACTGACCAACTGAGCTACGCCTGCTCCTCTTGTTAATCAACCCTACCAATATTTCTCTGTCCAGCAAGGGAGTTTCTATGGAATTATAACCCGTTGACATAAGTACTAATGTATAAAACAGCAACCATCTTGTCCTCTTACTTCAGTGCCCTATTAAAATAATAATACACAGTATTGAGATGACATGTGGACCATGCATCAGCCATTGCTGGTATCTTTAACATTTTGGTTCAGTTTCTCTCAATAACAATCTGTGTGGAAAGGCACATATAAAGTGTACATTACAAATGCCTTTTTATCTTGCAGCACAAAAAGATTCCGTCAGATCCCAGTAAACAAAATTATTCAGCAGCATCGGAAACTACAAGTGAGTTCAGAGTTCTTGAAGCAAGATCTCTTGGGCTTCTATTCTCCCATAAAACTTCAGATTTAGTGTCCGTCTACCCTTGGACATATTGGCTAATTAAAGGACTTAGTCCTTGTCCTTGCTGTGTTGTTGCTAGGAGATATTTAGATATACATCTTGTAATTAGTGCAATCGAATATTCAATTCCAAACTATCAGATCAAAACTGACTTTTTAATTAGTTTGAAGCTTTGTTCGTTCACCTCGCTTTCAAAGATTTTTGTTGACCTTTAAAGCTTTGTTTCATCATGAAGTTATTGTATTTATAAGAAAACACAAATAAATATTTTGAGACCTGAACAAGCTTCCCTGAAACTGGCATTGTTTAATGCAGAAAATCCCCTAATGTCGAAGTTCACACAGAGAAGTTCATGTTATAAACATGCTTGAAAGTGGCTTGAAATAGTTGCCAGTTTTTGTAAATCATTTCACACATGATTAACTTGTTTTGCACTTCATGAGTTTCTGCTCCTAATTGCACCTGAGACCACATAAGAAATACATTTTTAGCTGAAGCTTTTAAACGAAGATTAGAAGGCTCATTGAGAAACTCAATGAGCCCTAATTTTGTTACATAAATTCCAAGAAATTTGAGATGGCAGTTGTCAAATTTTCATGGAACTTATAATTTAACAAGAACAAGAGTATCACTGTAAAAAGTTTTATAGATTTATAAAACATTTTGCATTTTAAACTTTAGTGAAACTATGTCAAATATAGTATTGTTCTCATTACCAAAGTCTTGAGAAAATGGTTTTGGAATAGAATTAGAAATACAAACATCTGTACAACTGTATATAGTAATTGTAACTGAAAGAATGCTGTTGTTATAATGAAATGAAAGAACATACATGCCTGTATTTATACCTGATATAATTAGAGAGGATATTAAAGTAAAAAGAAAGTCAGATAAAAGTTAATTGATGGAACAAGCAGATATTTTCATTAGACAATTACCTAAAATTGTGCTAAATAGAATTTACCATAACAATGATGTGTTTCTTAAAATTTAATTTACTTGGAATACTATAACTAAAATTTGGCCATAATTTATATATTAATTATATGTATTTTTTCCCTGTAACCAACATGGCTAAATCTGAAATCAAAAACCATTACCATAATATTTTTTAAGTAAATCGGACTTCAAACCGGCTAACCTTTTCACCACCAACAGTGACTGTGATAGATACAGAAATATTCTAACTTTCAAGTAACTAAAACTCTTACATGCACTGGAAAATATCAAAAACCCTAAACCTGTTTTTTTTTTATCATTTAAATTTTCCAATGTGGAAAAGTTGCAATTGTCCATATCAAAACCCAAATTGGAAAATTACACCTTTTCTACACTGGAAAACATTTTTTTTCTAGTGTTTAACATGACCATTCATTCTAGAGTTCCTACAGTTAAAATAATGCAGTATTTGTACAAGCAGGTTGCAAAATTCATTGGGAAGTTAGAAACTAGCATGTAAGTTTCCAAACTTCGTACACATTGCTATAAATCTAACAATAAACTAATTAAATTTTATTCAACTATGGATTTCGCTGATATTAATTTCAGGTGTTGAAGCAGCATTCCGTAGGATGTCATTGGATTCGCTTTGTAAGAACACAGTTTATCATTACTAGTGCTGAGTCTCATCAGCAACCAATGAACTTTCTGTGATCAGCTGTGTTAAACATAAGATAAACTCAAAACTTTCCTCTGCTGCCTTGCATAAACATGTTTCTTGCTCCTTTTCCCAAATAACAAATAATTAATATTAACTAATTATATATTAAAACTGTCTGAAAATAAATGTCTTGGTATGTATATATTGTAACAACATAAAATATTATTCTGTTGAAACAGTGTTGATCTTTGAAACTGTAATATTATTACAGTGGTTGTATGTGTAAAATAATTGTGTACAACATTTAATACATGTATAATAGTTTACCACAGTGTATTGTTTGTTCATGATTTAAGTGAAGAAAGATTATAAAATATTGAACTCATCATTTTAATATCTAAATATGCTATAGGTGGCTACATGTATATAATTTATGCTATTCTTTGTTCTCCTAACCAAGCTGTTGACTTTTGTATTGATGATGTAAGGAAAAGATAAATGTTGATAAACCTCAGAGGAATGACCAATAAACTGGCATTTTATGCTTTGCAAATATGTATGGTATGTTACAACTAGTTTAGTTAGAATTTGACTTGCAAGGAAATATAGCACCAGATTTCGTTATTTTGTCTTTGAGTATTTGAGATTGTAGTTCAACCCAGTGTACATTTTTATCAAATTTTACAGTACAAAATAAAACAAAATGTTTTTCGAATAATCTTGTTTAGAAGCAACTGCAATAGTATTAAATTTTGAAAATGTTTAACAAATTATACTGTCGGCACCATATTCTGTCTGCAGAATAACCATTAGGATATGTCTTGCAGTATCACTTAAGCTGTTAAATTGTATTAGTATTTTTGTTTACAAGTGATCAGTAATATAATTTAGTAATACATATAATTACTATTGTTGAAAGTTTGGGAATATTATTTTATGTTTCAGTTTCTGAAGATGATTTGAGCCAGTCTGTCAGAAATGGATACTTGCTGTTGGAGGACGACCTGGTATGATGAGTAGAAATGTTACAATGTTTATATGAGATTGTTGACAGTTTTATGGTGAGATTCGCTCATACGGGTTTTTGTAAATTAACTGCAAGTTGAATTCAGACAACTGTCAATTAAAAACCTACCAGTGAGAATTATTTGAGAAGCATCCCCTCCCCCCAAACAAACAAGCGTAAAGTGTTTGGGGAGGGGCCTAGCACCACTGAGTGTTACCATAGTGGTGAGCTTGTAACTGGGACAGGGAGGAGGGCTTATAACTGGCGTAGGGGGGGGGGGCTTATAACGGGGCAGGAAGGAGGGCTTATAACCAGGGCAGGGGGCTTATAACTGGGGCAAAGAGGATAACTGGGGCGGGGAGGAGGGCTTATAACAGGGCAGGAAGGGGGGCTTATAACTGGGACAGGGGGGAGGGCTTATAACTGGGGCAGGGAGGAGGGCTTATAATGGGGCAGGAAGAAGGGCTTATAACTGGGGCAGGGGGGCTTATAACTGGGGCAGGCTATATGTTTTATTGTAAAATACATTGAAATATGATATAATGTAAGCTGTAATTTTTATTATTATTTATATTATTTTATTTTGCCTTTTGCTAGGACCACAAATGGCACAGACATTTTTTCTGTCTAACAAAGAAAAAGTTATTTTGGACAGAAGAGCAATCAAAAACTGAAGAGGAAGAAGATGATGAGGAATGGAACTCAGGACTCGGAGAGGTCAGTAACTCTGTGTATTTGATCATAATTACTTGACTGTACATGTATAGGCACATGGAGGCAATGTGGCTCAGTGCATTGATACTTGGATCTGGGTTCCCAAGTTAGAGCCTAGTCTCTACTCTATTCTGTGCTTAACCCAGTGTTCCCGAGTTTGAGCCCAGCTCTGGGCCTCTTTTCTTAGTAGCCAGCTGGAGTGTATCCTGCCAGTTGGGGATTTTAACCCCTATGATAGTATATATACAGTTCAAGCCCAGCTCTGGGCCACGTTTGTACATAGCCAGCTGGAGTGCCTCCTGCCAGTTGGGGATTTTAACCCCTATAATAGTATATATACAGTTCAAGCCCAGCTCTGGCCACATCCATACACAACCAGCTGGAGTGCTTCATGCCAATTGGAGATTTTAATCCCTATAATAGTTTATATACTGTTCAAGCCTACTGCTTGACTCTTTTGAACAGTATCCAAGAGATACTAAGTGCTGAGTATCTTTCTACATGTAGAATTAAAATGTTTATTTGATTGTGGGTAATAGCCTTAAGTATACTGACACGAATTGTTTGCAGGGGGGTATTTATATTGAAGTACAATTCTTATTGTAAAGTTTCAATCCTGCTAAGATGATTGACATTATAAAAACAACAACATAAGTGGTAAACTTTAATACTTTAATTGGAAGAAATGAATTTATTGCTGTCATATTTTATTTTCCTTTTCAGTCCCCGAAGGACGAGCTACATTTTGGAGAAAAGTAAGTAATTATTTTTTCTTCATTCCAAAACTTTCTTGCATAAGTTTGGGAACATGCATACTACACTTGGAATTAGTACTGAATGTGAATGGGCATAACATGTGACATGTATTCTTCTGCACACAGAAACGTGAGAATACTGTAGTTATTCACTTTTTCACCACACCTCAATTCAGCAACATGTTGAGAATGAAGATTTTGTTGTTGCTAGCTTCTGTCATGAGTGATGCATACTAATTTCAGACTTTACTTATGTTGCTCTAAGCAAACTGAGACAAATACCATGTATATTCCCTTCAAAGTTATGTGATTATTACAGTATTCAGAGATTAATTGTTCCAGTTTGGTCTTCATCCAGATGGTTTCATGGGAAGTTAAAAGGTGGGCGGAGAGTGGCTGAAGGCCTGTTAAACCAGTTCAACAGAGGGGATGGATCGTTTTTAGTTAGGGAGAGTGACACGTTTGTTGGAGACTTTTCACTATCATTTTGGTAAGTGTGGCTTTAGATATGGATATTTACAGAAAATGTTTGGTACTAATGATGTGGATAAATAACTTGAACATTGGCCCACGTAGACACACATGCTGTGAGAGAGGAGACAGAGTACTAACACTGGCATTAGTCTACTCTTACCAACTTGTGTTGTGAGAGAGGAGACAGACCACTAACACTGGCATTAGCCTACTCTTATCAGCACATGCTGTGAGAGAAGTGACAGACCACTGACACTGATATTA